>JAPQWV010003108.1:0-45718 GCA_027422505.1 Craterostigma plantagineum
AATTAAATTTGACAGTAAAACCTAACAAAACCACAAACTTAAAACACAACTTAAATATTATAAATAACCTTTTATATAAAACAAATGTGCTCGGGATTTCGAATCTCGCTAGGTATCATTGACGAGGCCATAAATTATCATAAACACAAATATAATGAATAAATCGCGGTAATTCCTACTCACGCCCGAATTGTTGTCGCCCTAGACGGTTGTGAGAATATATTAATTTACCTAAGAGAGGATCGATTATTGTGTCGCCCTATAATCGAACTCCTATCATTTTATGAAAGGCCTAATCATTTTTCTAGCTGTCGCCCTAAAACGATATTACCACGAAATCACATCAACACATAGACATATCGAAGTGATATTCAAACCAACACATAGACAATATTAATTTGAAAACAATATCATAAATGATAAATAGACAATATCGCATGTTCACGAATAATTTACGTCAAATAACTCTACCCAGCGTTCATCTCATCCCAAGCATACAAACTTAGCTACTCATAGAAATATTAACGCAACGAGAAGCATAAATGACAAAGAGAAATAAAACATATTCTTCTCTGATAGTTGGCTCCGTCAACGTCGCGTCCCGTATGCGTAGCGCCGTTGATCTTCTCGCTCCCGATATTGTGCACGTCTTTGAGTTTCGTCAAACGGCTGGTTGAGCGGCCCGAGAACTGCAGCTGCTCACTCCTTCAGCTATGTGCTGCTCCTTATCTTGGTCTTTGTTCCCTGTGTTCAGCGTATGAGGAGGTTGAGGGAGTGACATGGCAGCTGTGAGCTTGAGGTGGTATAGTGTTCGGCCCTCAAGGTGTGTCGTTTGTGAGGTGCCTCCTTGATTGAGGTGGTGCTTACTTGAGGTGAGTTATCGAGATGGTTGAGAAGTTCGACCCCCTCTCGTTTCTATCTCCCTTGCATAGAGGTCGATCTCCTCTTTTTATAGATGATGAAGAACAGACAAGTAAACACCCACCCGTAATATCAGATCGCAAAATCTTCTGTTCTTCCTTGAATTCGTCAATCGTCGCTACCTTTTTCCGCTTGTGTGTGCTACGCTGTCCGATTATCGGTCGTGGGTTTCCTTCTTCATTTTTCTCCTTTCTTGTCTACGGGTACATGCGTGTGTGAGTGTGTGTGGTATCTATAATTGAGGGTTGTTGCATAGTGGGCTTGGGCTTGTGGATTTGGGCTGATATTTATTCTTCGGCCCAGTTGATTTAGGTCAATATTGCTTCAATGGTTCCTCAAATTTATTTCAAACCCGAATATTTTCGCCTGTAGTTCTTTTTTGCGAATATCTGTCAAAAATTAAATATAAACGTATAAGCATAATATTCGAAGAAATTTATATAAATATCAACCTATTATACGGTTTTTTCGGGTATAAAATATAATATAAAATTCCATTTATCAGGTGAGATGAACTATTTCCTCGGGTTGCAAATAAGCACTTGACAAAACCTTTGTATCCCAGACGAAGTATAGCAAGGAATTACTGACAATATACGGGATGAGTGATTCCAAAGCAATTTACACCCCTATTCATCAGACCACCAAATAGACAGTGACGAATCAGGTACACTAGTTGATCAAACACAATATCGAAGTATGATCGATAGCCTTCCTTACTTAACTGCTAGTCGCACTGATATTATGTTTGTTTTTGTATGTGTTTGAGATATCAGTCTGACCTAGGGACCTCACTTGACAGCAGTCAAGCGTATACTTAGATATATCAAGGGTACTGTTAAATTTGGTCTGTGGTACTCTTATACGAATGAATTCCCATTAATAGGATATTCCGATGGCGGCTATGCCGGCTGTAGAGAAGATAGGAAAAGTACTAGCGGAACTTGCCAATTACTTGGAAATTCCCTGGTAACTTGGTCTAGTAGAAAGCAAAATGTTGTCGCCCTCTCCACAACAACCGAAGCTGAATATAGGCCTTAGGAAATTGTTGTCAACAAGTTCTTTGGATGAAGCAAGCCCTTAGTGATTTTGGGTTATGTTAAGACAAAATTCCTATTTTGTGTGATAGCACAAGTGCCATTAGTATTACTAAGAATCCCGTGCATCATTCTCGTACTAAGCATATAGAGGTTAAACATCATTTTATATGAGACCAGTGTGGAATTCGTAGGAACAAATGATCAGCTTGCTGATATCTTCATGAAGACCCCTAATTGAGGTAAGATTCTACGACATGCGTGATCGATTAGGAATCATCGAGCTAAACAAGGTTAGTAAATCTGCCTAATTCTGCCATTTACTCTAGGATTTATTTTAGGTAGAAATCCGTAAATATTCATCCAGTCCTTTTTTCGAGATATTTCCCTTAAGTGTGATTTCAGTATTTTAGCAAAAGATTCATAATTATTCCACTATAAGATTTTTCTTTAGTGATCAATTTTATTTTAGGAATGTCGGATCCTCCAGATCTTTTATTACAATGTGATTACGTTATTTTAGGAAGAAATTCGTAGTTATCCCATTCCAAGATTTTCTTTCAGCTATCTAGATTATTTAGCAATGCCGGATTTCTGGATCTATTTTAGAATGTGATTAAGTTATTTTAGTAAGATAATCGTAGATCTCTTTTCAGCCGCTAAGTTATTTCAGATGGATCCTTCTTATTTAGCCCTTATCAAATTTATTTTCCTTATTATGAGATCCCATCAAATAACTCTGAGATCCCTGACACATTGATTGACAGTTTTCACTTTCTTTTGAAATTCAAAATTCGGTTTGAAAATCATATCTTCTTAATTCTATTTATGCCGAGTTTATCCTCTCTTTTTTTTTTTTTGGAAAACCATATCTCTTGGATATCTGTCTCTTTGTAAATGAGATCACTCGATTCTTCCATAAACTGTGAAGCTCAAATTCTGAGTTAAACAAATTGAGAGCTGAAGATCACAAGGGAGTTCTGTAAGATCACAAGGGAGCTGAGCAAATTGGCGATATCTGTCGGATCTAATAGTGATTCCAGCTTTTACGAACGTTTTTCTGATAAATTACTCCGCCCCATTTTGTTCTTCTTATTAGTTGTTTTGCGCTACGTTTTCAGCCTTAAAGCCTTAGTATATCCCTTTTTTATGCTGAAGGGGGAGAAGTCTGAGTAACTAATGGTATAAGGGTCTAAGAACTGTCTTTGATATTCGTGATGATGTGCGTGCGTTATTCCTTTTATGCGCCTAAGATATATCTTAGTGCTTATATGTGCGGACTGAATTTGCATGAAAATATCTGTACATATGCAAGGAGAGCATAATTGTGTGTGAATCCTGACTTTTGCCTATATGATATCTATTTTTCCTTTAGTGGAACATTGAATTTATGCTCTGGACAGTTGGAATAAACTCATTTAGACAGGGGGAGCAGACTAGTGTAGCTGGTAAAATTTCTGAACTTCACTAGTATGTTTGCTCTGATGACTAGACGCTTTACATGGAATATCTACATAAATGATATGGAATATGTGCACTCACGAATGGAATAGATGCACTTTGATATATCTGTGATGTTTTTATGCGATGCTTGATATTATGCTCTGACTTTATGATATATTTGTGATGCTTTTATATTGCGATGCGTAATATTATGCTCTGATACAGTGATGCTCTGATACTTATCTGCGAATTATTAACTTTTGTGAGATTTCTTAATAAGTGATAAGTGTCTGCTGAGATGATTATTTGATGCTTGAATCATGCTTGGAAAATGCGCACTTAGGCAGGGGGAGCACACTTACGTGTAACTTAAAATTTTGCACTCATGATATATCTGTGAGTATGACATGAGATATATGCACTTAGACAGGGGGGACAAATTCATCATGATATATCTCTGTATGTCGTATAGATAACCGCACTTTGTGATTATGAACACTTAGACACATGCGCTAGGACTTGAGTAATCGAATATGCTTACATGCTTCCGTGTGCATCAATTACATGTCATCATCAAAAAGGGGAGAATATTGACCTTTTTGGTCCATAGCGTTAGAGAGTTTTGATGAACAATGTAATTGTAATGACGTTAGTGTATAAATAAGCAATTCGAATTGTGATCAATATGAAGTCAAAGTACATGATAATATTCGACCATGCATTGTTTATGAGCTATAAATTGGTTAAAAGTATTGAATTTTGATTCACATGTGATTCTGTGATATATTGGTGAAACTATGTGATCGCATGTTATAGACGCCTCACATACTAGGATATATCGTTCTGTGCTATTTATGGAAATAACGTGTGAGATATCCTACTTGATTATATAAGGAAAATATGTTGTCTATATATGGAAAGTGATATATCTGTTGAAAATCAGTTATTCCTGGACGAAAATCACATCTGCGATTCTTTGCATGCTTTCCACTGAATTAAATGTGCGAAATCAATTTGATATCTTTCATTCCACTGATTGGAATATTATATTTAGGAAAGATTTGATTCAATTGACTTTGTGGATAGGATGCTATTATGGGGTGTTTGTTTCTGGGATCCAACATTACGGTGGTACGTACATCGCGGTGATGTAGTATCACCGGAATGTGGATCAAGGTGATGTGTCATCAGTTGTTGTTTGTTTTAAGGTGATATTTCATTTTTCAGATCAACGTGATATTGAAGTATTCTGTTTGTTTAATCACTGTGATGTGCAGGTGACGTTGTGTAACTGTCATATTTGACCCTATACATATGACTTAAATAATGTGTTAATTTTTTATAAGGTGATATTTTATGTGATAATCATTAATAAATAAAATATACATTTAATTTATAAGCATTATTTTATATTTATACTTTTTTAAATATAAGTTTTAATATTTTTAAATAACTGAAATATTTTCAAGATTTAAATATGTTTATTATGTAATTATATTTATAATGGCATAATAATAATGTTAAAATATGAGGGGTATTCTCGTCCATTAAAAAAATTAGATAAATCACAACATTACCGTGATGTTGGATCACCTAGGTTTTTTGGGTGATCTAAAATATGAAATATCACCCCATTTTCATCACCTAGGTGATCCATCATTCCGATGATGGCGTATCACCTAGACTAAACAAACAGAGTGATAAGTGATAAACGAGAGGATCACGGTGATGTTTTGGAAGATCACCCCAAAACAAACACCCCCTATATGTTATATGCTAAAAACGGATGTGATCTCTGAAATATGGCATGACATGTAAATTTGTGATAGCTGTGATTTGATCTGATATTATGTGCTACATGGTAAATATATTGAACTGTGCTAAATTTGCAATGATATGATGCTATCTCGTGTGCTATACATGGAAGTAAATCTGGATTGACTTGTTCTATAAACTATAGTAGGGAAACTCATATGGAAAGTTCTGTTATGATCACTAATTGAAAATGCCTAGAGAACGAATCTGAACCTTTATATGGAATATATTAATGTACTTATGAACGTTGTGAATGTTTATTATGGGCATGATTTATATGTCCTGTTGACTCTCGAAAATTGCATGGAAAGTATGCTTGATATGGTGATTATTAAATGATATGATTTTCCATGTGAAGGCTGATTGAAAAGGTTTATATATAATGTCGAGGAACTTAGAACTTGCGAATATACAAACACGAGAGTTTTTTAGCAGAAGATTATTATTAGAGCCATCTCGCACTTGGAATATATCTGTGGCTGTTTGAGCGTACATCTGTGATCACATTCTGCCAACCTGAGCTTTATCTTACGATTCCATCACTGTACGACTGATTTATCCTGATCATCACCATCCTCCATCCATATATTCTGTCTCTGACGTGTTGTCCTCGAACGTGAGCAATACACGAGGAGGCCAAGGTCGACGTCTACGCGCACGTGAAGGGAAGGACGAGTTTCGGGGGGACCTTCGGTAACGAGCTGTGTTTGTTGGGATCAGGAGATTCCGAGGAACTAAACTCGACGTGTAGTAACCTAGTGTGTCTAGTGTTCAACTTGTTTCGGTTGTGTATTGGGCAAATCAATCAGTTTTGTATCCAGCTACGGTGCACTATAGTGATCGGTTAAAACTCTTGGGGAGCAATCCCGAAGGAGAGGAGTAAACACCAGTTGGGGATATAACTTCTATAAAAATCATGTCTCGCATTTACTTTACAGTCATTTCCTTTTCGCTGTGAGACAGACCCGACACACATCCGGCGGTATTAGGATATATCAGGCATACTCATCACAAGCATCAGTAGGCATCTCTAAGTCACTACATCTTAGGATTTGTAAAAAGAAGAAGCATAATTGGGTTATTTCAGCCTTAGGAGAGAGATAAGCATTGAACGATTGGTTATTTCAGCCTCTAGGACGATTTTATTAAATTCAATATAGTAAAGTTTGATCCATAGATCGCATAGTGACCTTCGATTAATAATAGCTTTCGGCCGATTAGTGAAATACAGATTTTAGAATATTTTATTCAATCCACTAAGTTACAATCGGCGATTTATATTATAACAGGATTAGGAATATTAATACTCCAACATAATGACCTTCGATCGATAATGATTAGCCGAGCAGGAATTTCGGACGATTTAGATTATGTTAGCTCTTATTAATAATTTTCGTACAATCGTTCGATCGATACCAAGAATCGCCGAGCTTATGGATTTTTAGACAAAGAATTAAATTGGTGGACGCTTACGGGCGATTAGAATATTCGGGTTCTAAAATATTTTATTATTTCAGTGTTTTCATGATCTCAAGGGCTATTTTATATATAATATAATAGCCATTGAGTGGTGATGTTAACTCAGTACTGAACATGGGGTGGTTTGGTCTTGGTGAGTTCCTAAATGGTTTGACTATAAAATGAGTAATACAGCATCATTCGGGAGATGTAGGTGATTTCAGAATTTAGAATATTAGTATGTTCGATCCACGTTCGACGATTATGAAAATACAGATTTTAGAATTTTAATTAAACCAACGTTATATAGTAGGTTTTCGATCGAAGCTGACATTCGGTGAATTAAGTGAACTTTCGATCGAGTGATGCTATATGAAGAATTGGTAATAAAGGTTCGTAGCCATGTGGAAATAGATGATGTACTACTACACAATTATATATAGGGTTAATTCAATTTCACCCCATTAGAAGTTTGGGTTAGGATTCAGGCCCCATTGCAGTGGGCTTTAGTATTAAGGACCCACTTTTCGGAAAACTCAGTGATTCAGGCCCTTAAACTGACGCAAAAAGACATATTTAACCCTGACATATGCAAAATACGCTGTATACCTAAAATATCCGTTTCAGCCAATTATAAAAGTTTGGCGCTGAAAAAGAACACTTTCTTTCACTGGAAACAACAGTCTTATATTGAGTACCATATGTCATTATTAGTAACAAATGACGTTAAGAAGTAACACAATATCAAAAAACTACCGATTTACTGCAACATCATTTGTTAATGTGTTACTGCAGGAAACGGTATTAGTTTTAAATAGACGCATATGGTACTCAATACGATATACGTGTTATCCAAATGAAAGGAAGGTTTTTTTCAGCGCAAAACTGTATAATGTTCTCGAACCCTCACCCAACATCCCCCTGTTTCCTAGATAGAAAATTCATCATTTAAGGGAGCAAGCTCGATCATGGGAAAATACGGTTCGATGTCCGATGTAAAAATATGTCTGTTAATAACATTTTACGTCGATAAGTAACGTCTTATGACGTTAAAATAACACTTACGGTTTTTCGGTAACAAATCAGTATAATTGTGTAACAGTTATAATTGTCTTGACCCCTCACCCGACCATCACCCCCCTGTTTTCCTAGACAAGAAAATTCATCATTATAGGAGCAATGCTCCTATAATGGGTACCAATTTTCAATCTCGAAACGGTAATAAGATCGAAACGCTAATGATCGATATTTATAGAAAAACGCTAACGGTCGTCGCGTTGATTTTAGGGTTTATGGTTTAGGGTTATGGTGTAATACCGCGATGGAAAACAAAGAAAGTGTTAACAATCGATTGTGCTCGATCTGTGTGAAAAATGGGGTTCGATAGTCGATGTAATAAAATATGTCTGTTAATAACATTTTACTGTCGATAAGTAACGTCTTATGACGTTAAAGTAACACTGCGTTGTTACGGTAACAAATCTGTATAACGTGTAACAAACAGTATAATGTGTAAATAAAACTGACGTCAAATACCATCAGAAATCACTTTTATTAAGGGTGATTTCGTCAATCACAGTTTTCGGTCATTTTCGTTAATTTTCCAAAAAGAGGTCCTTAAAACTAAAAAAATAGAAGGTCTGATCTCTATTTTAAAATTCGGGGAACTGACACAAAATTTCCCCTTATATACTATGTATATAATTAATGAGGTTGATTTATCAAAGGGGAAATTTTGTGTCAGGCCCCATAAATTTTTAAAATTAGGGATCAGGCCCTGTCAGATTTTTTTAGTTTTAAGGACTCTTTTTTGAAAAAATAAGTGAAAAGGACCCAAAACTGTGATTTGACGAATTACCCTTAATAAAAGTGATTTGAATGGTATTTGACGTCAGTTTAATGTTACACAGTTATACTGATTTGTTACCGTAACAACCGGAAGTGTTACTTTAACGTCATAAGACGTTACTTATCGACAGTAAAATGTTATTTAACAGACATATTTATTAAATCGAACTATCGAATCCCATTTTTCACACTGATCGAGCACAGTCGATTGTTAACACCTTGTTTTGTTTTCCATCATGCGGTACACCATAAATTCTAAACCGTAAACCTAAACTCGACGCGACGACCATTAGCATTCTCCTATAAAAGATCGAATCATTAGCATTTCGATCTTATTACACGTTTCGAAATTAAAAATTGGTAACCGATTATAGGAGCATTGCTCCCTATAATGATGAATTTTCTGTCTAGGGAAACAGGGGGGATGGTCGGGTGGAGGGCTCAAGAATAATTATAACTGTTCCACAATTATACTGATTTGTTACCGTAAAAATCGTAAGTGTTATTTTAACGTCATAAGACGTTACTTATCAACAGTAAAATGTTATTAACAGACGTATTTATTACATCGGACTATCGAACCCTATTTTTCCCACTGATCGAGCATTGCTCCCTATAATGATGATTTTTTTGTCTTGGAAAACAGTGGGGATGGTGGGGTGAAGGGTTCAAGAACAATTATAACAGTTTTGCGCTGAAAAAAAACACTTTCTCTCATTTGGATAACAACAGTCTCCTATTGAGTACCATCTGGCATCTATTTAGTAACAAACGAAGTCGCATAAGTACCACATCATTCAAAAATAATACTGATTCCTGCAGTAACACATTAACAAATGATGTTGCAGGAAGTGGTATTATCTTTTAATGTTGTGTTACTTCTGTGACGTCATTTGTTACTAAATAGACGATATATGGTACTCAATACAAGACTGTTGTTATCCAAGTGAAAGAAAATGTTCTTTTTCAGCGCCGAACTGTTATAATTGGCTGGAACGGATTATTTAGGTATACAGCGTAATTTTGGCATATGTCAGGATTAAACATGTCTTTTTGCGTCATTTTAGGGCCTGACAGCTTAGTTTTTCGAAAAGTTGGTCCTTTATCCTAAATGAAATTAGAATGGAGCCTGAACCAAAGTTAAAAATATTACTAGGGCCTGAACTGTAATTAACCCTTTGTAAAAATAACTGAGGTATACACGTGTGGGACTAGATATTATGTTAGGTATGACTAAGACTAAGTTTCTTAACCTTAAGGTAAATGTGAGTACATAAGGCCGATTCTAGGCTAATATTAGGTCTTAGAATATTTGATTATATTATAGGCTATATCAGATGGTAGAATATTTTAATGTCTAACATAGTTTAACACTTTGCAATCGCGCGATCTAGATATTGTACCTGATATTTAAATATGTCAGCAAATGAGAATCGGCCGAAAAAAAAAACAATCGCCGAGTTTAGATTACTTTGCACTTTCGGCCGATTTCGAATTATGCCAGGTCTTAGAAACATTTTAGTTGGTATCGATTGATTGTGAATTAGAATCGCCGAACCGAATAGAATATTTAACTACTAGGAGAATCGGGCGAAACCACCTTAGGAAAAATGACTTTTGCCATGTGATAAGATCGGCGAAACAAGCTTAGGTGATGGACTTACGCCGAGCTACATAGAATATTAATTTATTAGATAATCGGGCGACTTATAAGATTTTAATAAATCGGACAATCTAGGGTATCTCATGGTTTAAGATTAAGACTTTCAAGTAAGACTAGGAATCATTACCTGGGAATTTCTGAGGAATTATTTTAGGAGATGTTGAGGAAAAATATTTTAATGAATTTAAGTATATTTTTATATATATATATATATATATATAATATATATATATATATACGGTTTATCAAAGGGTTTGGAGTTATAAAAGGTTTCATTATATTTTGCAAAGTTTGACTGTTTAATTACACATGTTTATTCCTTAACTGTTGCATTTCATTTGCATGGCATATACACGTCTCATTTTAATGCAAGGATAGAATAGTAACATTTCCGGGAATGGGGTAGAATGTGACAATATTTATAGTAGTGGTGGTTGTTGACGTAGTGTGAGGTCTCAAGTGCGATAGGCTGGCGTGAGACCCCGGTGCGTGAGGCCTGGAGCGTGTGTGACTCAGGTGCGTCAGGCCGGTAAGCGTCCCACGAGGCGCGAGACTCCGGTGCGTGAGGCTTGGGCTGCGATTCAGGTGCGTCTGGCCGAGAAGCGTCAGTGCGTGTGGCTTGAGGTCCTATGTGTGATAGGTTAGCGCGAGACTCCAATGCGTGAGGCTTGAGATGCGACTCAGGTGCGTCAGGCCAGTAAGTATCTCATGAGGTGCGAGACTCCGGTGCGTGAGGCCTGCGGTGACTCAGGTGCGTCAGGGCCGGTAAGCGTCCCATGAGGTGCGGGACTCCGGTGCGTGAGGCCTGGGAAGTGACTCGAGTGCGTCAGGCTGGTAACCGTCCAACGCGTATGTTTTTGAGATGTGATGACCTGGTGTGATATTTGGAACTACGTTGGGTCGAGACAAGAGAAATAACTCGAGCGTGCATTGCATGAGTGAGATGTTGTGGGATGGGTTTGAGTACACACTGCATGCATGCCTGTTTTCACCTACTGAACAATAGCTCAGGGTTTACGTGTTGTAGGTACTGAGCCCGACGCTGATGCGCGTCGTGGCTGAGGCGGGCTGATGCCGGTGCTCCACGGACTTTTGAGGGCAAGGCTGTACATGGATGACGACATGTGGAGCGATGTTAGGGTTTTTGACAATTTGACATTTTGGGCCTACGACCCATGTAATTTCATAACCTTGTAGACGAATATTTTGTTGTAATATATTTTATTTTAGGAAAAAGTTTTAGACGGGTCTTTCGCAACTTACGTTGCAAAAATCCGCCACAATTAGTTTTAGAAAGTGAGGGCCGTTATACCCGGCTAAACCTTGATGCGAAATTATTTCACAATTGAATTTGAAATTTTGGATGATTTCCCATGGCGAATGGAGACAAACATTGAAGTGGGCCCACATTAAGTAACGTACTTAACTTCATTTATTATCCAACCTAGATGGTCCGACTCGGCCGAACCGATTCGACCTAATCCATTTGTCATTTCACTGCCCTGAAGTTTCACAATTGCATCCTCGAGTGGTTTCGATTGACACATCAACACAGTGAAGCCTTCCTACTACAATTCTCCAATTCAAATCAAGAGAATTCCTTCCATTTTGATTTTTTCTTTTTTATATCAATCACCATGCCAGACGTGAAATCACTTGTCAATGAATTCGCGACCAATGTTAGAAAGCGGTACGGTTCGATTTTCTTTGTTTAATTTTTTTTTGTTTTCATTTTGTCTTTGCGGGTGATGGGTTTCTGATTGGAGTTATCCATACAGTAAAATCGAGGTTTCGAAGGCGACGGCGAAGCTGACGGCGGAGCTACTCGGTTCGTTCATATCGCAGCACAGGCTTCCGCAGAGGCACCAGGCAGCGGCCCTTATTGACGCCGTGAAAGCTGTCGGAGAACAATTAATTGCTGCAAATCCTGTTGGTTATTACAAAATCTCCAATTCGTCACTCTCAAAGTTTTTATAGCAGCGCAGCATTTTGTTCTTACTTTATATTTATGACTAACTTATTCAGTTGGCATGCGTAATGTATAGTTATGTTGCATGTTCTTGCCGTATGTGTGCTATGTAGGAAAAAATACATAAGATGATTTGTTATGATAGTTAGAAATTTGGGGTATTTCTTATTGCAGCTTACCTCTTTTCTCTTTTTTGATAGATAAGGTGATGAGTGTATTGCATGGCGAACAATTCATTACAGTTTCTCCTTCTGCGTCTACCTTTCGAATGACAAAATGAAATCATTTACGGTTTGGACGATATTGTTAACAGTTTGTCCATCATTTTTTGTCGTGTACGATCTTTAACGACGGAGTTGGCCGTTGGGAATATAGTACGACGCGTTTTACACATCATAAGGGAAGAAGATCTTTCCTTAACAACTGCAGCTGTGGGCGGACTAAGCATTTCTGCAGAAAATGATGACAATGAAGAAGACAAAGTCGAATCCGATTCTTTTGCTGCTGTTGTGGCTGCAGCTGCCAGAAATGCTCCGAGGCCACCTTCACTTCAGACTCTATTAGAGGATACGCCTCATTCAATGGATGTGCCCAACATATCATGTTCAGGCAATTCTGATGGGAAAAGCAAGTGTACGTTAGTTTCTTTAAACATTTTATGTGAATGTAGGTTTTATAGTCTATTTTGGCATTCCAACTGATGGAGGAACATTGACCCGTTGATAAGTTTGGACAAGGTTCATCTCCATGCTTACATATTACCTTTTCTAAGTATTGCTTGGCTGGTATTCTCCTCAGCTGCAGAAAGGAATACCAATTCTCGGAAGGTCAAGCACAATGTTATCGAAGCGGTTAATGAACTCATTCACGAAGTTTCGACTTGCCATGAGCAAATTGCTGAGCAAGCCGTGGAACATATACACCAAAAGTATGTTACTACTTTTCAGTTTATTTGAAGGGTCTCAATTTCAGCCCGCGTTAGGTTGGCTATGTTCTTCATTCAAATTTTTTTTTCCTTCATGAAGTGATCTTGACTTTAGGCAGTTCCAAGATGGTCACAGAGTTTTGCTGGCTGCATAGGAGGCAAAGGTCGTTTCGTGTCTTTGTTGTTGAGGGTGCTCCAAGGTTGACTTTTTACATGTCGGGATTATAAACTTGAATTTGGCGCCTAATCATCTCATTTATCCATTGCGGTTTCAGGTATCTTGGACATGCTCATGCTAAAGAACTCGCTTCAAAGGTTTGCAAACTACAATTATAACCGATTCAGCAGTTTTTGCCATGATCCGCGGGTCAACATGGTACTTTCCTTTTGCGATCTCTATTCACTATTTTGTAAACATATCGAATATCTTGCCTTTCGTTCATAGGTCATCGTTGGAGCACATGCGGTAATGGCTAGCGGTGGTATTATTGCACCCGTGGTGTTCAATATGTTAGCCTTAGCTGCTCAAAGGCACGCCGTCCCTTTTGTTGTACTCTCTGGAATACACAAGGTACACTGTTGCAAATAACATGAATGTTTCAGATATTGACTCATGCCACAGTTTAGTATATAAATTATAGATGCATTTGTTGTCTTTGTGAAATGTTTTCATTTGAATCAGAACTTTGCCATGCGGAATTTGATGCAGAAAATAAAGTGTACCGGTACGATACACAAGGCGTAACGTACAACGATTCGATACGTAACGTATCGCCGTGTCCACACGAATTCCACATACCAAACGCCCCAGGAAAACGTAATGATCCACATACAATGATTCAGTGCGTTGGTATGCGGATTTAAATGATGGAAAGAGAAAGAAAATGCATCGAATCATTGTACATTATGTTTCATTTGTCGTATCATAACACATTTGCTTTTCTTTTGCGCATCGAATTCCACCCACCAAACGTACAATTAGGGTGTGTGTAAGAAATTTAACGAGGAAAGTAAAAAAGGAAATGGAAAAGGAAAAACTTCTTCATGTTTTGATTGATTGAGTGAGGAAAAAAAAAAGAAATGAAAATTTAAACGAAGTTTAAAGCTAACACATGGAAAAATCAATTTCTTCGGTGAGGAAAAGATAGAAAAGTGTTAGAGTTAAGACGATGATAGACACGTCAATATACTAAATATAATTTTATTAATCTCGAACGAAGAAAACAAAGAACAAGACGCTTTCCTAATAGCTTTCCTAATAGCCAGACCGAAAGATAAACTCCGGCCCCCAACCTTTTCCTCAAACCCCGATACTTGCCTTATACGAGACTGACGCCTACATATAGAACTAAAACAAATATTTAAACTCCTAATAAATCTCAAATACTAGATCTAAATCAAATCTAATTAAAATTCAAACTTAAACTACTAATAAACAATACTTAATATAATAATAATACTAATTAAAGACTCTTAACTCTATCCAGCCATAGAAAACAGCCTTGTCCTCAAGGCGGAAATTTGAGAATTGGTGGCGTCGATGATGGTTGTCTTGGAATTAGCGATAGTAGGTTGACCTCGCGTTTAACCGTACTCGTCTTATCACTCTCCTCTTCTTCCTCTTCATCCTCCCATGCAATAATCATTTGAAATTATTTATTCGAGCACACATAATCACGCCCATAGGGTTTACCGACCGCCGGTTGCGGTTAACCGGTGGTCACAACCGCCTTTTTTTTAATTGTGTTTGAATAAAGTTTGATTTAGTATATCTTATTTGATCGAATCAATTGTGTTCGAAATGTACTATATTATTTGCAAGACACTCCAAAAACATCTACATTTTACAATGAACATGTAGTACAAAATTTTAATAACCAACTACAATACAATACATAAATGTAAATTAAATCAGTCTTCGTCCGGAACTTCGTCGGAGAAAGGCTCCAGCAAGTTCAGACGAACTCCCAAGCGAAAGTTACCTAACGCGGCCGACGCCTGAACTTGTTGAAGCCCATCACGGACGATTCTTCAATTTTTCGGGCTTCCGCAAGTGTAGGCGAGAAAGCAGCGAATGATCTCTGGAGCTTTAACGAATCAACTATCAATTATGATCCGTCAAAGCATCCGGAGATCACACGTTGCTAACTTACATGCACTTACCGAAACCCCTCTTCTTCGTAATCTTCTTCCCTATAAAAAAATGCATAAACATGAGTTACAATATAAGTTTAATTTTAAAAGAAGAACAAGAAGCAACTATAGAAATATTTACTTATCTTTTTCAGGCTTCGTCGTGACTCATCGTAATAGGCTTGTTCCAATCAATTAGTACCTGAAAATAACAATTCATTAGTTATCAGTATAAACATAATAAACATTTGTACGCAAAAAAAAAATATAAGAGTTGGATACTTATCTCTTTCGGGCTTCGTTGTCGTAATAGGCTTGTTCAATTTAATTCGTACCTATTCATTAGTTAGCAATATAAACATAAAAACTATTTGTACGCAAAAAAAAATATAAGAGTTGGATACTTATCTTTTTTCGGGCTTGTTTGTTGATGTGGAGTCCACGCCTCGCCGAATACCTCTAATAATCCTCGCCGTCGCCGCCGCCGTTGCCGCCGCTTGTCTCCGCGCCGGTGGTGTCCTCGAAAAGGTCGTCGGGCGAGTCGCTGGCCCGCTCATCTTGGGTGCGATACTCGGCTCGAGAATCGTCGAGAAGACATTGGTACTCGAGGTTGTCGACACTCAAGTTCGAACGCTTCTCGCTCAAGGTCAAACCGCCCATGCTAAAAGCATGCTCCACCGCGACGGTCGAGACCGGGACGGCAAGGATCTCCCGAGCGATCCTCACCAACGTTGGATACGTTGGCGACACCCTCGACCACCATCTAAGGACGTTGAACTCATCTTCGTCCTCGAACTCGAAAGTCGTCGACATAAAGTTATCGAGTTCTATGTAGGGGTTTTGGAAGGACCTTGGATGCTTGTTTACGTTGAGGATATCGTAGTAGTCAGCTAATCGTGAAGATCGACTACTAATAGAACTAGATTGACCACGCCCCGATCCCGATCGAGACGAGTCGTGGCCAAAATTGGGCTTATACTATTTAACGAGCTCCTTTAAAGATCCATGCGCTCGATCGAGTACGCTCTGCCAATAAATGCTATCGACTACCCTGCCCGACGATACCTTCGTATAATAGCATTCTAGTAGTCTACCCGTACCCTCTAAACACCATCTCGGATCCAATATCTTCGCTATAATGAAGACATCCGGTAACTCAAAAAAATATTTGAGCCACTTGGTAGTAATGTTTCCAGTGGCCTCGCCGACTACTGGATCAAACCGAAGCCCGTCGAGTATAATTGCGACTTTAACGCAATAATCTAACGCAAGTATGGAAGTCGGGTAATATGAACCCGACATCGCCTCGGTGGCGTCGTGAAATACTTGAAGTATCTCACATAAACTGTTAGGTACTACGATTAACAACTCTATGATCCTAGGCATGAATTCTAAGTAATTAGATCGATCGAAAAACAAATGAAGAACAAGAGAGAGAATTCGAGTAGAGTGAGAAAGTTACTATTGTTTCTCTCTGTAGGAATTGATTGCAAGCCTTTCGGATCAATTTCCAAAACTTTCTCTATTGATTGCGATTGATTACAAAGTATTTATACCAAAACACTTGGTATAAATATCTAACTAGTCCTAATCTAAGGACAAATATAAGAAAAGCCCCAAAATACAAGGACAACTAATGAAATCAAGCACAATTAAAATTGATATTCTACAATCTCCCCCTTTGTGCTTGATTGCGTTTCCACGCTGTTGTCCTCATCGGGCGTAGTACGACCTGCACAAGCCCAGCGCATACTCGAAGTTCCTGAGCATTTCCCTCAGCTTCAGGCACTCCTCGATGTCGTCTAACAACTCCATCAGGAGGGGTTGTTCTCTCACGAACTGATGGATTCTCAGCATCGTCTCTCGGTTGATTTCTTCCAACCTTTCCTCTATATTCCTCCTGATGACCTTGAGCGTTCCGTCGCAAAACATCTGAATCTCAGTCTTCAGCATCAACCTAGTCTTCTTGATGATTGGATTGTGGTAGGTGATGCCTAGGACTGAGCTGACGTGCACATGATTGCTTGGAAAACTTTCGATCTCAGGTCCTTTGTTGAACGGTGCGGTCATGTTGACCTTCTTCATGTTGCTCTCCAGAGCCATCTGCAGGTCATGCGCGGCGAAGTACTTGACTTGGCGCATCATGAACCAGTAGAGCCCTTCGAGGCCTTTTGACGAAGCCTTGAGGACCTTTGTACTTCTCCACGTACAGCTGATAGAGGTTGTATACCTCGTCGGCAGGGAGTACGGAAGGTCGCTCTCTCTTAGTTTCTCTCGGGTTCTGTCCATTCGCTCAATAACGTATGTTGGGGTTGGAAGTCCTCCTTTAGCACAGTAGACGCTGAGAAGCTGGCCATTCGGGGAGAGACTCTTATAGTGGCTCTTGACTTGTCCTTTAGTCATCCCCAGCCTTACATCAGGTTCAAGTTGAGTTAGCATCCAGAGGTAGGTCATCCTCTTCTGCTGATCCCAGTGAGAGATCCCTCTTAGCTCGAACTCGGTCGGCTTCTTGACCTTGTCCGGTGACCTCCAGATGTGTTCACGGACTTCTTCAAGGAAGGGTATCTCTATTCAAATATTCTCCCATGGCGTGTCGATCCGAGCTGTCCCTGACATTTGTCTTGTGGGGGAAGCCACTCGTTGTGGGATCAACTCTGGTAGCCTTGGGATATCTCGCTGGTAGTCTTCTCCTTCTTGAAGTTCTTCGTCTTCTATGAGCACGAGGTCTATCGAGGCTCGTTGTAGGAAGCGTCGAACGACCTGAAGTTGTTGTCTTTGATGCTCATCACATGGAATGGGTCATCCACTGTCCTAAATGTACTCGTCTAAAACCGCATGTTGGTTGATGCCATGTCCAGATGGTCCCGGTTGGTCTGGAGCTGTTGAGGGAGTCGTCTGAGTTTGCTCCAGAGCGACGAGCATGGCAGCACTTGCTTCTTCTTCTGGAAGCAAGGGGCTTGTGAAGGTCGGTGGTGTGGGCGGAGGCGTCCTTAGGTGAAAGGTTGGTGGGTCTATATGGGTTAGAGTGGTGGTGCGGTGCGTGGTGTGGGTAGTTTGGGTGTGGGTTTGGGTTCCACCTGCTCCAGCGCTTGTTTGCGTTGCGCCCGAGCCTCGTCCTTGGCCACTTGTTGATGTCCGTGGCCTCTTCTCACCCTCATGAGGGTCCTGATTGTCAGGATCGTCATGTCTGCGTCTTGAGTGGGAGCTTTGGCCTCGGCAAGTTTCAGTAGGTGGCTCAGGATGATCCACCAATCGCTTATAAAGAGACTCTTCTTGAGGCGACCGGATGGAGAGGCCGATCAGGCGGGCGAGTAGGATGTCGTGGAGCTCGGTTATGGGTATGGTGTATGGGTTGATGAGGATGGATGAAGTGGCTAAAGGGTCGGTGGGTGTGGGTTGTGGAGGTGTGAGGTTGGCCTGTGACGAGGTGCCTTCGGAGATAGGTGCTTTCCCGGTGTCTCTGCGGGATGTCTCTATGGCAGTAAGAACTCTCTTCATTATTTTGTCTTCAAGCGATTGAACAGCAGCGGAGAGAGCGGCTTGGAATTGTTCGTTCGTCACAAACGGTGCGGACGCCTCCTTGGATGTTCCAGACGACTAATGTCGCTTGTTATAAACCCTTGAGCAGACACCGGCTTCTCAGGTTGGCTCACAGTTACTTGAGATTGTGACTGTATGAGACTTCCACCCAATCCTCGAGTCAAATCTTGAAGATTCTCCTCTATGGGTGTTTTGGCAGGCTCGAATTGGGCCTGCGAAACAGACACCGATAGATTTGGTTGCGGCTCAAGAATGGGCGAAGAAGTGCCAGCAACACTTGAAGAAGTGATCAGCATGGTATCTGGTGCGGTGGTGACGGCGGGAAGAGGGACTCCAACTGTATGCTAGTCGCCTGGGAGTCCGTCTTATCAGGCTGATTTCCTCATCAGACTCCGTGTCGGACGGGGTTGCTGGGTGAGGAGTAGGGTCACGTTCAACGTCCTCAAGTGCCTGATTCGTCACCAGTGGCAGCGAGCTTTGCCCCATTTCTGCCTCGGGCTGTGCTTCTTGTAGAGGAGCCTCCTCGATAGGTTCTTCAAGCACGCCTACATGCACGGGCACTTTCACTTGGAATGTTTCGGTTGGAGCTTCCTATTCCAACTCTGCCGCCACATCATCGATCAATGTGGCATCTATGTCAAGAATGTGTTCGTCCTGAGTTGGAACCTCCTGCTCTAGCTTCTGGGCCACTTCATCAATCAACATGGCCTCAGGGCTTGAGTGTTGTTGCGGGTGGGGAGGGCTAACTCCAAAATCTGTCGGGGGCCCTCGAATCATCTCCTCGGTGAGGTGATTCTTCCGGCAGTACATTCGGTATACGTCGCCTCTGGGGTCAGCGAGACGTAGAAGCACAAAAGGAATCGGCATCGACGGTTGGTCCAAGTCCGTGAGCCGTGGATTGTGAAAGAATTTAAGCCTGGGTGGTTGATAATTTCCTTCATGAGGTAGACGAGGGATGGACTCGTGCATCTCCATGACTTCCTTGATGATTACATTAAACCACCGAGCGTAGGGCACATTCTTCGATCTTCGATTCCCCTTTTGCCGAATCTGGTCTGCAAGATCATTACAGAACATCTGCGTGAAATCGTAATTTCCGGAGAATGCGAGTCATTGAAAGATCCGCAGTATGTTGCCATTTCTCTTGTCAAAGCCGGCATGCTTGGGCGGTAGACACTTGTTCATAATCCCGAACAGTGTTTTCCACGGATGAGGGATACCGCTGCTCTGGACCTGAGCCAGCTTGATGAGCTGCGGTTGATATCCCATCTGCATGAAATCATGCACCATTTCTGCGTCTGATGGGAGCGGGTCGTAGTTTGCGCTGTATGGCAAGTCCAGAATCATCCCGAACCGGTTCTTGTCCATATGTATGTGCCGCGTCCCAATTATGGTTGAGAAGGAAAATGCTCCATTATCCACTGCTCCTTGTATACATCCCCAGAATTGCTGGAGATAGACCATTGGCACCGATGCGGTGACCGTCAATGCATGCCAGATGGGGTGGCCTTGCAGGATAGAGACAATGATATCGTCTGGATACCAAAAGGTGCTCAGATCGAGCTGGAAATTCGTATCCTGGACCTTCAGATACAAGTTGTGGTCGTATATGTGATTATAACGAGGGTAGCGATCCATCTGAAAAATAAGAGATATAAAAGTTCATTAGTTCATAAATTTGATTTTAGTCGAAAATTGATTTAATTTCATCAAACTATAATATTGTATTAAGTCATGACATGTTTGATGAATTTTGAATTGAAATCGTGTAACATGCATATAGGATACTTGATTTTGAAAAAAAAATGTAATGGCATGATTGTAATTTCGAATTGAACATATAACGCGTGAAAAGAGTTCGAAATTTTCTAAGTATTTGATCGCGGGAAATGTCACTGTTCATGCCGAGATATTTTCGCTCGATAAATTTGGTTGTCAAATTGATTTCATATGCATTGATTTCAATTGAAATAACTCCGTTTAATTTTGCGATCGAGAAAATTTTACGCGCTAATTTTCGCTACAGTGTAAAAGACTTAGAAAAAAATCTTCTAAGTGTTGAAGTTGGAATCGTGAGACTGTAGCCGATCAATTTTACGATCGAGAAAAATTCGGCGTAAATTTACGATCGAGGAGTTATTTTCTCAGGTAAATTTACTATCGAAAAATTTTCCTCGATTGAATAAACTTTTTCGATTTAAAATTTGTCGAGCGGTACGTGATTTTCGATCCTAAGAAAAATTTTTCGCTGCGATATTTTTCTATCGAGAAATTAGACAACGAAAAAACTAAGTCGATCGTCGAGAAATTTTTCGATCAATTAAATCCTAAGCGGTGAATTTTTCGATCGAAAAATTAAGCGTTGAAATAATATAATTAATTCTATTTTCCGATAGTAAGTTTTACGCTCGATCTAATTTGCATCTAAATTGTCTATTCAGTGCTTAAGTTTTTCGCTCACAGAAAAATCCTAATTAGATTTCTCGATGGTAATTAGTTTTTCGGTCAAAATCTTCTATCTTAGCGACTAAGTCAGAATTTTATCGATCGAAAACTAATTCGATACAATCAGTATCTCAATTGAATCGGAATTCAATTAAGACTATTTGCGATCGACAAAGTACTTCGATGGCTTCAAACCTTCAAATGTCCAGTTTTATCTAAACTCAAATTAGCGTCGAAGATGCAGATTTTTCGAAGATTTATACTACCAGATTTATAAAGAACATCGAAACTATCTTATGTGCAGGCATTGATCTTAGATAAAACTCATAATCATGCCTAAATCACCATAAAATTATATACGGTTTTCTCAGTTTTGAATAACAGTCGAGAATCTAATCTTAATCATGCGAAAAACTACAAAATGCAGATGCTAATGAAGTTAAATCACACGCAAATGTCAAAAGAATCTCATTTCTACCTTAAACAGACAATTCGGTGTTGAAAATCGAAAGATTTTTGAGAAATTGGAAATGTCTGCGGAAGTTTTTCGAGAGAGAAATTTTTGCGATTTAGGGTTGCGTGAGAGAAAGTTTTTCGACTGACCAAAAAGTGAACTTTTATTAACTCGCTGTAAGTCAATGTTGGGTTTGCGATTTACATTTTGCGATTAAATGGATCAGGCCCATTACTATTTGCGCTCGAGAAATTTTTTATTCGAAAATTGCTCTTCAATTCAATTTCGCAAATTATCGCGGCTAATCAAAATCGTTCCCAACACTGTTTACGATCGAGAAACTTATGATCGCGAATTAATTCTTATATCCAGTTCTCGTTAGTAAGTACTTCTAAACATTTCAGATTGACCCCTATTCAAATAAAATCACATTGTAAAGCTCCCCCTCAGAATGAAAATAAATGCAATTAACTCCCTGTATTTTCTGTGTAGTAACGTCTATCTTCCCTGGCAGAAATTAAAAAAAACATCTGTACCACTTAGAAGAAAACGTTAGACATAATGGAGTTAATCAACAATTATTTTAGGCATTTTTTTTGAAATATTTGGTCTGTGACTAGCTCCTTTCCTTGTAGTGTCGACGTCTCACTCCTTAATTTTGTTTGAAGGAATCTGAAACGCTTAGAGAAAAACGTCAAGAATATTTGGAGCTATTGCACGATTTTTATATTTGCTCCCCCTCAAATAATGCGCAAGAATTGACTAAACATGCAAGCATATGAAATCAATTCAATTCACGAGCATATAACACACAAGTTTACCCAGTAAGCACATATACATGGTCCCCAAAAACATGTACTTAAGATATTGTGTGAGGGTAAGAGCAATGAAAAATTTATCGCATTAAAAGAATTCAGTACCAATGCAATCTAAAATCACATTTAGAATGTGCGATAACAAAATAAATTCGCATTTATTCAATTCAACACATATGAAACATAATAGTTCATGTCAGAATGTGCGAAATTTTTCCTTTCACGACTTTTTTTTCAGAAATTAAAAAATATTAGTTTTCTATATATATGTAATTTTTTTTATGTATGTAATATGTGTTTATATGGGGTTAGATTATTTTGCTTTGATCAATCGTCACACCTAAAATTTTACGAGACATTTGAAAGAAGAAAATGCCGTCAAGTCATGTCGTCAAACTAAAGTCCTAAGTTTATAGTCTGGTCCATTTCGACAACTCTCACTAGGTTCGCTCTTGCACTCAATTATTTCTAACTTGGGATTTTTATATTTATATCACTCAAGTCAACACAAGCAATTTTAAGTCAATTTACCTGTGATCAAGGCATTTTTTAATCATTTCACCTAAGCGAGAGACCGTCGATTTGAATCAAAGGGTTGTAAGGGTTATAGTTTGGCTAGGACTTAGAAGGGAAGGAATTTAGAGGAAAGTGAGCTTATCTCTTCGTCATCTTCCATTTCTACATCCGTCTCCCTTTTTTTTCGGCGTCTTTCTTCTTTTCAATCTTTTCTCCCTCTTTTTCTTTTAAGAACTATCCCTTTTATGCTATGCTCAAGCTGAAGCTCTGCTTCTCCACGAGGCTATAGGAGATTATCGTAGGCGAAGTTCTTCTTGTTGGTTCTCGGGCCGATACCGTGCTCCTCTTCTCTTAATCCCTAGAGAGGTTTCAGAGATTATCTTTTTGGAAAAGTTCACGGTTATGGAATTCGTACCCAAGGCTGCGCTCCTCTTCTCGTTTCCCGATATAAGACCGGATTATCGTTGGAGAAGTTCACTTCGTGGTGCTCCTCTTTCCAGCCGTTCTGACGAGCATACGAGATTATCGTTGGAGAAGTTCACAGCAGGATCCATGCACCTTCTAAGAGATAGTCGGAAGGCAGGTTCCTTTGGTCTGATTTTTGCGCGTTGAGCAATACCTTCTTTTGTCATCATCCTCCTTATTTTCTCCCCCTCCTTTCTCATTTGAACAACCATCCGAAGAGTATAGAATACGGTTGAAGGCGGGGAATGGGATTTAAAGGAAGAAAAGGACATGGGAGAAGGCTCAAAATGGATGACTAAGGGCTAATGAGAGAAAGAAAAAAATTATAAGGCCGAGTGCGGAATAACCTAAGCGCCCTTATCATTTTCCTAATGATCTAAGGCAAGGTGAGTATGAAGCTAAGTATCACTAGTTAAGACAAGTAATTGATGTGTGACTCACTCGAGAAATAGATCCAAAGAAAAAAAACAAGGCTTGAATCCTCACATATGTATAGTTGCTTTGTGTCTAGTGGAGCAACCTAATGACCTTTAGACACAAGAATGCGACTTAGACTGACAAAATTAAGCAATTAAATCGATCGCATGTCGGGTTAAAATTCTAAGTGACTTTAGATCAAAGCATCGTAAAGGATTTCGTCATCCCCCTTTATTTTGTTTTATTATAAAAAAAAATTATTTATTTCACGCAAGATAAAGCATATCAGCAAAGAAAACACATAGCATAAAACATTTAGTAGCACAGAAGATCAGGTAAAGCACATATTACGGAAGATTCAACATGCCTAATTTTCCGACAAGGAATTGAAATCGTTTTTCATCCAATGCCTTGGTGAAAATGTCAGCTAGTTGGTACTCCGTGTTCACGAAATACATATCTATGGTGCTTTTTCTACATGATCTTTGATAAAGTGATATCTAATGTCTATGTGTTTTGTGCGTGAGTGATGAACAGGATTGCAAGTAACTTTGACTATCACTATATATGGGTATATTATTTAAATTGTACCCATATTCGCGAAGCTGAGTCCGCATCCACAACATCTGGGAGCAACAACTGGCGGCAGCCACGTATTCCGCTTTGGCCGTCGAAGTTGACACACAGTTCTGCTTTTTGGATGACCAGCAGACCAGCTTTTTGCCTAGAAATTGAGCGCCACCGGACGTGCTTTTCCTGTCCATTCGGCAACCTGCATAATCAGCATCAGTATAGCCGATAAGTTTGAAATTCGTACCCTTTGGATACCATAGTCCAAGGGTAGAAGTGCCCTTAAGGTAACGCAGAATCCTTTTAACCGCGAGCATATGGGTTTCTTTGGGATCGGCTTGAAAACGGGCACATAAGCAGGTGGCAAACATGATATCCGGCCGGCTCAAAGTGAGGTAGAGAAGAGATCCAATGATGCTGCGATACAGTGTGACGTCGACCGACTTGCCAGAGGGATCGGCATCCAACTTGTAGCTTGGTGACATAGGAGTGCTGAGAGGCTTGCTCTGATCTTGATGGAATTTCTTCAGAATATCCTTGATGTATTTTGTCTGACTGATGAAAATCCCATCTTCGAGTTGCCTGACTTGGAGTCCTAAGAAGAACTGCATCTCTCCATGTGACTCATCTCGAACTTGCTTTTCATTAGATCTCCAAACTTCGTGCAGAGCCGTGGAATAGTTGATCCGAAGATGATGTCGTCGACGTATACTTGAAGAACCATCAGATCTTTGTCTTGCCATTTGATGAAGAGGGTTGTGTCTATCATTCCTCGTATGAATCCAGACTTCATGAGGAATTCACTCAGGACATCGTACCAAGCACGTGGGGCTTGTTTTAGTCCATAGAGAGCTTTGTCCAATCGATAGACGTGATCGGGATGTTCTTGATCAACGAAGCATTCCGGCTGAGCGACGTAGACTTCTTCTTTTAACACGCTGTTGAGAAAGGCGGTCTTAACATCCATCTGATAGACTTTGAAGTCTTTGTGAGCCGCATAAGCCAGGAGAAGACGGATAGCTTCGATTCGGGCAACATGAGCATATGTCTCGTCGTAGTCGATGCCTTCCTGTTGATTGTGTCCCTTCGCAACTAGCCTTGCTTTGTTCCGGATCACTTCACCATCTTCATTCTTCTTGTTTTAGAATACCCATTTAGTTCCGACAATTGTTTTCCTATGCAGACGGGGCACTAATGTCCACACTTGAAGACGTTCGAATTGATGAATTTCATCATGCATCGCTATTACCCAATTCGGGTCTTGAAGTGCGTTTGCTACCTTGGTAGGCTCATTTTTACTTAAGAAGCAGCTGAAGAGACTATGTTGATGACGTGTCCTCACTCCATCCGAATGATCGCCAATTATCTGATCAACCGGGTGACCTCTAGTCCACTTGCGCTCATGAGGCAAGGTTGAAGACGATGCATCAGCCATCTGTGGGTCTAGATTTCCTGTAGTCTCTGATTGATCAATTGCTTGAGGAAGTTCCAATTCTGCACTTGGAACGATCGTCTCTGATAATTCTTCCTCAATAACCACTGTAGGTTCTTCGTTATTCAGTGACAATTCTGAATCGGGTGAGGTATGGACGTGAGAAGCACTTGGTATGTCGGTCTCGTCGGGTGGAGAATCCACTATAGGTGTAGCAGTGTGTGACCGATATACTGGCTCGAAGAGAGAGTCCAAATCGTCTAATGCAAGTCCCATTGCTTCTTCTGACGTTGAATTCGGGGTTGTTGCCATCTTCTATTGGTGCCAACACACCAGTGAAAACAGGTTCTGAACTGTTATATTCAGAAGCTATCTGGTTAGGTACGGGTCCTGAACTAAGGGTGCATGAGCCATCGGGTTAAGCACGGGTCCTGGACTGAAGTGATCAGAAGCCATATCCGCCACTTCGTGGAAAGTGACATTGTAGCTTTCTTTGATTGTGTGGTTGGACTTGATGTATACTCGGTATGCTTTCGAGGTTGAAGAATACCCGACGAAAGTGGCTTCGAATGCTTTAAGGTCCAACTTAGCACGTTGCTCTCGGTCGTTCGCCACAAAGCACTTGCACCCGAAGACTTTAAAGAATGAGATGTTGGGTACTCGTTTGTTGATAATTTCGTATGGAGTCTTGTCAAAGCGCTTGTGAACCACCGTCCTGTTTTGAGTGAAACAGGCGGTATTTACTACTTCCGCCTAGAGAAAATGTGGAAGACCAGAGTGGATGAGCATCGTACGCGCGGCTTCCACTAGAGTTCTGTTCTTTTGTTCGACTACCCCATTCTGTTGAGGAGTCTTGGCGGCTGAAAATTGTTGACTTATTCCAAGTTTCTGATAAAATTCACTGAGACATTTGTTCTTGAACTCAGTGCCATTGTCTGTTCGAATGACTTGGATAGTCTGCTGCAGCAAATTTTGAGTAATGTTCACGAAATTGACGATCAAGTACCATGTCTCATCTTTTGTTCAGAGGAACCTTGTCCATGTGTAGCGAGAGTAGTCATCGACTATGACCAGCAGATACTTGCGTCCATTTATACTTTGTTTCTTCATCGGGCCACAGAGGTCCATATGTAGCAGTTTCAGAGGACGTGATGTATAGGCCACTTGTTTGATATGATGAGATGCTCGCTTCATTTTTCCTAATTGGCACGTCGAACATTGATGCTCCTTTTGTAAAGTTATAGTTTGAGACCATGAACCAACTTTTTCGTTGAGAGATGTTGAAGAGCTTTGATGTTTAGATGAGACATGCGTTGATGCCATAAGCTGTTCCTCTGAATTACAGTCTAAGAGATGAGGCAAATAGTTGTCGAGGGCCGCACGGATGTCAGGTTTATCGTGTATAGGTTGGATTTCCGAAGTCCATATAGGAGTTCTGTGTCCTGACTGTCCAAAATTCTGCACCGGTCAGCATGAAAGACCACCTGGAACCCTTTGTCACAGAACTGGCCTATACTGAACAAGTTATGGCGGAGGCCTTCGACGTAGGAGACATCTTTTATAGTCAGATTCTCAAGAATGATATCCCCAAGTCCTAGAATCGGGGCTGAATCGTTGTTTCCAAACCTGACTTTTCCATTCAGTCGTTCTTGATAGTTGCTCAGCAGCTCTTGATTTTCCCTCATGTGTGTGGAGCAACCAGAATCGAGGTACCACACATGATGGATCTGCAAAAACAAGTTAGAGAGCTTTAGGTACACATTTAAGCATGGGTCCTCTCAGATTAGCAGATTTAATTTTTGGTTCAGATATGATTCCTAAATTATTACTTGAGGGAGTTCTAATAACCCATATCACTTTCGCAGATGGTTTTGGGTGTTGCCTCTTTAGGTGACTTGGCCTTTTTGGCTTTTGTCGTCCTAGGCGGAGATTTAGGAATCCATTTGGGTTGAACCTTGCAGGGAAGGTTAATTGCAGCACGTACAAATGCTTTGGTAGGCTTGACTGCAGAAAAGATCTTTTCTTGTGATAATCTCCTAAGGTGCTTGGGGGATTTAATCTCTACGGATACCTTAGGTGAGGACAGGCATGTACGGCGCCATAAGCTTTCTTTATGGCTGGATCTTATTTCCTACGAGTCTTCCTAGTGGCATTTGTTTCAGAATGATTATGTTTAGCTTGTGAAGTAGAGCCTATTTCGTAGTTGGTGCTTCTAAAGGTTATGGGCTGAGAGTACACGTAGAAGCAATTACTCTAAGCGAAGAAATGGCTCCTTTATTTCTACGTGTGTCATTTATTCGTACAGAAGTAGTAACATTCTTAAGCATACTCAAATCTACTTGCTCCTTCTTAAGACTAGACACTCTCGCCTTCGATTCTAGTGTTTGCCCTACGCTCCCTGTAGACGTAGGTAAAGTAACTTTAGTCTTAGCACTCTTAACAGAATTATTAAAACACTTTTGATCTTTCGAAGGTGATTTTTCGATTTTCACGCTTTGCAGTATAACGTGTGAGGTAGTTTGGGAGGATGTGGAAGCTTTGAGATTTTTCATCTCTTTTAAGAAATTTTTCTTTTCAGCTTCGAAATTCTCTCTTTCTTTGTCTAGTTTAGCTTGAGATTCCTATCTGTTTTATTAGAGGAGGTATGTAGAGAGAATTTTTATAATGAACGTCTTTGACTTCCTCGTTGTGTGCTTGAGATTCAGGAGGTAGGACTTGAACTAAATCACATACAGGTGTTAAAGAAGTTTTCATATTTCTGTCTCTTTCATTTACTTCAGTGTAGTCAAAGGGGATCTCAGGCCCATGTGAGGCTTTTCATGATTCATAATTATTTTGGTACGTCGATTCAGTGAATCCTCTAAGAGAGGTTACTCCTAAATCCATGTGCTTAATATCATATATTTCTTTCTTCCGAAGAACACGTGGGTTAGTGAAACCTATGCCTTCTATAGGATTATAGAACTCTATATCCTTGGGCTTGTTCAAAAATATCATCTGTTCGGATTGTCCCCTACGCGTAACTATATCATCTAATTTCTTAATTTTAGCATATAGTTTCTTGCGTTCCTCACCTAGGAGAGCATAATTATTTTCTACCGTCAGTTTGGCGGCTTGACAGGCGTCTAGTTCTTTACTAAGCTCACTAACCTTAGCATTTGATATTTCTAATTGAGCTTCTAAGTTAGTGATCTTAGTGGTAGCTTCGGTTATCCTACAATTTAGGGTGGCTTTCTCATTGAGATTTCTAACCAAGCTATTGTAGTTATTTGCTAGCCTATCTTCTAACTCCTTAATCTTTTCGCTATGCTGTCCTATTTGAGGTTGACTAGTCTCTCTAGAATGTAGGCTCTTAGTAAGTTTTTCTATTTTAACACTAGAGCTCCTAAGTTCTGATTCGATACTATTTATCCTCTCCTGAGACCTAGAAAGTTTATCCTCTACTTCCCTAATACTTTTCTGCTCACGTTTCATGTTAGCATATTGTTTTTTATATGAATCTAACATGGTCAATAATGTGGAAAGTAGGTCTACCTCTTGTGAAGAGATGGATTCGTTTTCGTCGTCCGTATGATTGGCAGTTTCAGCATCCGATTCATTGTCGAGACGGGCCATGAGGGCTAAATTCTCTTCTTCAGAACTCGACGTGTCCTCGAGCCATTGGTCTTGTCATGAGAGCTACTCCAGCTTCCTTCTGTTTAGTCAATTGGAGCTTCCTGGAGTAGTAGTTGGCATCTCTCTTCTTCGGAAGAGTGCACTCTCTGACAAAGTGACCTGGCTTGCCACAGTTGAAGCATTTGTTAGCCTCTTTTGAGTTCTGACTTCGGAGCTCTCTGGAGCACGTTCTTTGTTTTTAGAGCTTGTAGTCTGAAGTCGGTTGGCTGAGGTTGAAGAGTTCTTCTTGAAGTACTTCTTACTCATCATTTTTCCTATTTGAGCCAACTGCTTTCCTAGAGCTTTCATGTTTGGCTCAACGTCGGAGTCCGACTCTTCTTCCGACTCTGAAGGAGATGGAGGCCTAACGATCTTTTCTTTTCTTGATTTTGAGCTCCTCTTCTCCGAGACTAAGGCAACAGTGTCTTCGATCTGTTTGCCCTTCTGCTCCTTTTGAATCTCGCTTATATCATCCTCATGTTGTGCGAGATTGTCAAACACGGCATGGATATCCAACTCCTCTATATCTTTATTCTGTCGAATTTGAGTGGTATTTTCTTCCATTCCGCAGGCAGAGAAGAGAGAAATCTGATGTTTGTCTCCATATTGGTCTTCGTGATTTCTATCTTCCTCATCTCGTTGAGAAGAGTGAGGTATCTTTGGTAGATCTCATATAGACTCTCATCCGGCTTTGCTTTGAAGGAGTCGTAAGCAGTGAGAATGTTCGCCTTTTTGGCCTTTATGCCAACTTCCGTCCTCTGCGTCATCTTATGCAGTTCATCCACATTCCTTTAGCCGATGAAAGGCTATCAATCTGTCTATATATGTCGTTGGGGATGCCCTGCATGAGGGTATTCATGGCTACTAGATCAGCCTTAGCTCGAGCCCTCTCCTCGATTGAGTACTCCCTATGCTCCTTCAGTCGCCTAGATGCGGGAATTTGAGAGGTTACCGATTCATCACCGGGGACATTCACCCAAAACTATGCGGGTCCCTCTTCTAGTGATTTCAGCAAATTCTCGGCTTGATCTTTTAAAGCGATTAAATTGAGGAAGCGGCTTCTCCAAACGGTATATTCACCTCGTTGCAAAATCGGCGGACGGTTGTCATTTTCGAGAGAATATGCATCCATTTTGTGTTGTAGTTGAGTTGTTGAAGGATCTTCGTTAAGTGTTTTGAACGTTTGAAGATGATATAATGTGCTTCACAAGTGACAAAGTTCGTTAGTAGCGTTTGATTCGAAAAAAGTTCGAGAATTATTTTCGATTCAATCTTTAAAGTTTGATCGAAAATAATTTCGTCGAAATAGACTATAATGTGTACTGTTCTCGTGCGAGAAAGTCTGTCAGCGAAATATTTTTCGAGCGAAATAAATTGCCCAAAATCGTTCGGTCGAGAAAAATTTCCAGATCGTGAATTTATTTCGATCGTAAAGAAACAGTACGTTAGTAAGTTTCTTGACAAGTCAAAATAAACTGTTGACTAGAAAGTTTCTCGCGTGTAAGTGATTTTTAGCTTGTCTGACCGAAAATATTTTTCGAGAGAAAGTGTTTACGCGTGCAAAGTCAAAATTGGTCTTCCTCGAAAAAGATTTTCGCTGAATAATGCTCGAGAAATCTTTTTAACAAAATCGTTTCTAGTGTTGACGATTCTAGCGCTGACTTCGTATTCTGACCGAGAAAAATTCCCGCACCAAGTTTTTTTTTCTTCGATCGAGAAATTAATCCGATCGTAAACCTAGCGAGAAAAATTAGAACGATCGAGAAAAATCCCAGAATACGATTAACACATATTCAAGCAAAAACAACGAATTAGACAGTGAAATTTCAGGTAATTGCTCGCAATCATTTACTAACTACGCACGAACAAGCAATTAAACACGTTATGAAGCAAAGGATGTCGAATTTGATCAAAATCAGAACGTGTTATTCATGTTCTTCGCAACCAGTAAATCATAGAATCGATTTAATCCTAAAAAACGAAGTTCAAAACGGCTACAAATCTGATCGCAATCATCATTTAACACTTAAACGAGCACAGAAACATCAAATTCAACTCAATTAAGCACAGGATTAAGCTATTGGATCGAAAAAAAATTTCGCGCCAAACTGTTCTTCGATGAACAGTAAACTGAAAATGATTTTCGATCCAAATCCAACAATTTTTGATTCAAAACAGAACGAATTTGCTCTGATACCAATTGTTAGGTCCTACGATTAACAACTCTATGATCCTAGGCATGAATTCTAAGTAATTCGATGATAATGATTGACATTAAGATTCGATCGAAAAACTCAAATTAAGAACAAGAGAGAGAATTCGAGTAGAGTGAGAAAGTTACTATTGTTTCTCTCTCTGGGAATTGAATTGCAAGCCTTTCGGATCAATTTCCAAAACTTTCTCTATTGATTGCGATTGATTACAAAGTATTGATACCAAACACACTTGGTATAAATATCTAACTAGTCCTAATCTAAGGACAAATATAAGAAAAGCCCCAAAATACAAGGACAACTAATGAAATCAAGCACAATTAAAATTGATACTCTACATAAACCGTTGCACGGGTCCCACATCTCCGGAACTAAAATGTACGGCAACACTCTGTTTTCGGCAAAGAAGTCGCACAAAGGTTAAGTATGTGGCAAAAACAACGTACGTGGAAAACCGTCCTCCGACTAACGGCTGACAATACTCCTTCAACCGTTCAATTCTCGCGTTGTTTGCGCTCGCATTGTCGAACGATACTGAAAAGACTTTGTTGACTATCCTATACTCTGATAAGATCGTCCTAAGCTTGATCGCAATGTTTTGCGCCGTGTGCGCTTCATGGAACTCCCTATATGCGATCAAGCGCTTTTGTATCGTCCACGAATCATCGACCCATGGCATGTCACGCCCATGTATGATGAACGTTGCCAATGATCGCTTCATATATCGGAACAAATCGACACGTTAGTTCCTAATTACCTAATAAAGCTACTAAGTCGCGCTTAAGCGCGATTACTGTCTTCTTGTACCGCGTCAGGGTGCTCCTCGAAACTTCTTCGCGAGGGTTGTATGCGGTTTTGATCCAATGCTCGTAGATCATATCATCGGCAAATCGAAATGGTAGGTGCTTCGCGGCTACGAACTTGGCAAGCTCCCGTCGCACAACATCCTCGTTGTAATGAAACAACGACGTTGCGCTTCCGGTCCCGACGCGGACGAGTCCGTTCTGCCGAACATTTGCTGTTGGTTTTGACCTATACCTAATTTAGTCGGGTGTTTCGAACGGAGATGGGAAGTCATCGACCCATATCCACCCCCCTTCTAAAATTATATTCCCTACACAGTAGTTACAAATAGCTTTAAATTGGTTAACTATACTAGTAGGTACCTTCTTGAAGTGTACCGCGAAGAAGTCCGACTGTAGCCGCCGGGCGGCGCTGGTTTGCGTTGGCGCTTCCTCCTCCGCCTCCGCCTCCATATGTTGCGTGGCATGCGAGCTTGCTCCCGGCGATGGTTCGAAACCGGCCGCGTCCTCGTTCAAGTCATCGCCGAGCACGCCGGCGAGATCCAACAACTCGTTCGGGTCGTATTGTTGGTAGTCATCTTGCGATGAACTACCAACGACTTGCTTCCCTTTCCTGGCCCTCGATGCACGAGAACCACGTCGGCCACCACCACGATCCATCTAAAAATACTCTACACACGGCGGGTACGAAAAATATGATTAGATAAAAAACTGAAAGCGGCCAAAAAAGATACCAAGCGGCGGGGCGAAACGTCGGTGCGGCGGCTGTCGGCGTGGGCGGCGGGGGGTACGGCAGCGCGTGGGAGACGCGGGTGGCGGCGCGGCGGTGGTGCGGCGGCAGCAGTGGGCGGCGGTGTGGTGGGCTGGCGGTGGTGCGGCGGCAGCGGTGGGCGGCGGGCGGCGGCGGTGGTGGGCGGAAGTGGGCGGGCGCGCGCGCGCGAGAGTGAGAGGAGAGAGAGAGAGAGAGAGAGAGAGAGAGAGAGAGAGAGAGAGAGAGAGAGTAGAGAGAGATGAGAGATAGAGGGAGTGTGTGTGTGTGTGGTGTGTGTGTGGGGGGGGGGGGGGATTTAAAGAATTTTTTTTTAGCCGTTGTGACCGGCAGTTTGTCTGGTTAACCGCCGGTTACAACGGCTAATTCCTTTGTTTTTTTAAACATTGCGGCAAAATTCAAATTTTGAATTTTTAAATTTTTTTTAAATATGTAAACCTCCGGTTAACCGCCTAACCGGCGGTTGGCGGGTGGTCAAATGGACCAACCGCCACGTAACCGCCCATTTACGGTTGCCGGTTACGGTTGTTGTCGGTTACGGCGGTTTGACGATTCAACCGCCGGTTACGGTTGATTTTGGGCATGTCTAGTCAAGAGGTGAATGAAAGTGTGGTTTTATTCTTGCTTTTCCGTGAAAGCATCTGTGTTTGGTACGTCAATATAGTAACAGTTCATACATATAACATATATTAGAATAAACAGCAAACATGGTACTCAAAACATATCACAATCTCACTATTGGTGTTCAAACTTTTAATATGATCTTTTAGTTCTCGAACTTTGCAAAATCCTTCATTTTTGGTTCCTTTGACCTAAATAACCTGTTAAAGAACTAAAAGAGAGCGGATTTGCAACATGAACTAAAACGCCTTTAAAAGTTTGAGTACCAACAATTAGAATTTTTATTTATATTTACATGATATTGCGTAAAATTGATATAAATTCATCTTTGATCACGAAGAGATTTTTGAATATTCAAAATATACTTCAACATAATTACATCGTAATCATGGATACTTCTTGAAAAAGAAGGTAAAAAATATGTACAAAAAAATTAATTGTTGGTACTCAAACTTAAAAAAACTTTCAATGTGTCCGTTGGAATACATCATGGAAAAAATAAAAGAAATTACCGTGGTGGTTGAAGCTGAATTTTATATCTAGTTTATAAATCAAAAATTTAAATCATGGGTGCTCATGAACTTTGCAAAATTTTCTCTTTTTGTTCTTTCACCCGCTCTTTAGGTCAAAGGAATAAAAAATGGTGGTTTTGCAAACTTCAGGAACCAAAGTGTCACTTTTAAAAGTTTGCGCACTAACAGTGAGACTTTGATATAATTTAAGCATCGTTTTTGTCCTTTACTCTATATATTATAATCTTAAAAGGCCAATCCATGAGAAACTGATTTTTCCTGAGTAATTTACCAGACAACTAATACAAATTTCTGCAGTCCCAGAAAGAGATTCTGTTGGCCATCTTTTGCATTATTTCAGTACCAAGCAATAAAAAAAGACTACAAACACGATGTTTACCAGTGACTTGATAACTTCAATTCGTCTTCAATCTTCGAAGGAAAGAACAAAAAGATCCCCTCACTTCTCTTTCTCGTCTTCACCGTCCTCCAAAACCTCGCTCGAAAAAGCGCCAGGATTCGACTTTATGCACTTCTGCAAAGCCACGAAGGGATGAACACAGTCTGAACCTTTCTCCTCGGCGGTGCTCTTCAGAAAACAAACGAAAGCATCGGAGAATTGGGTCCCACAAGGACCGTTAAGCAGAGGAGCAACGCAAGGGCAGTCCAAGGCTCTCTTTGCCTTAGCTTCTAAGGATTGATCTTCATCAATTTCATCGCCATAAGCAGCAGCTTCGGCTAATAAAGAATCCAACGAATTGCCTTCAGCGTTTCCCTTTGAAGGCGGGCTTGAAATCGGTGGATTGCTTCGATCCTCTTCTTGGGTTGTAGTAGAGCTCTCTGCTTGCCCCATTACTTACTACAATGGGGATTTAGAAGGTTCATCGCAAAATTATAGGTATAGCAAATCGACGAACAATTCTTCACGGCTACTGAATGAATGAACTTGGTGCTAGTTATAGTTGTAGAGTTTTCTAATAGAAATAACGTTACGGGCACGCCATACCGTGATTTATAGTTATCAGAAAAGTGAGTGTAAGTATCATAAAAGCACTTCAATTTTACCCACACAGATAAGAAGAGTATCTACGAAAGTGATACGATGTTTAACATAGGATGTTGTCTGTCTGTAGTCCAGGCACAGAAAGGCGTTGTAGTGTTGTTAAAGCCTCTGTTAATGCTCCAATCATAGGTGACAAAAAAACACTACTAAATGTATAAAGGGAACCTATTGGTGCCAGAAGTAGAGTTTAATATATGCATAAGAATCGATTCGACTTTCAAGATCAAGAAAAGGCCTAAAAACTTGTTCCTTTTTGTTCCATTTTTGTCCATTCATATGTAATGACAATTAGAATAAGTGAGCTGGAATGGGTGAGCAATGGTAACAATAGACGTTCTATCAAACAGCTTGTGAGCATAAAGATCCAGCTCGCGTGAAAACTAAAATAGCTCCGACAACAATGAAGATGATCATTGACTCACAAATTATGAATTTACATACCTCTTCTGTTGAGAAAATCCCAAGAGGTGAAGTCAAGAAGCAGAAGAATTGATTGAGATGAGATGAGATGGGGAGAAGGTTAGCTATTTTTTGTGGATCTTCGCGGGCTCAGTTTGATTAGTCTCGTTCTTGTTATTTATAATTAATTAAGCCGAAAACTGATGCAACAAAATAACTTTTAAAAACTAACAATACTGCTCCTGAATTTCAAAAACATAAACTTTGAGCACCTGTAGAAGTTTTTGTGTCTATTATCATCCCCAAATTAATAGTTAAAGAAAAAGGCAACTTGAAGATAAGAATGAAATTACTATCTAATATATATTGTACAAAAATAGACTCAAATTAAAGATAGGAAGGCTTATGAAGACGGGAAAAACGTCTTCTAGAAATTTAATGGTAGTTTTCAGTATCCATGTATGGTCACTAAAGCTTATCATTAACGCGCATTTTCTTGAAATTTTCCCTATTATTTCTTAAAAGATTGACCACACGTGACGTTGGAAAGCTTGATTAATATCCATTTCTTGAAATTTTCTGTCCTTTTACTGTGAAAATATCGTCTAATACATTGGCCGAAATCTTGAAATCAAAACTCAACAACAAAGAAAATCTTACCTTTCTGCAAAAAATTTTAGCTTTCCTCCAACAGTTGCAAAATTTTAGATTTTTCAAAATCACAAATTCGATGGCTCATTACTCTCTCAATATCACAAAAAGTTAAATATATTAATAATATGTACAAAAAAAGCTTGCTTACATTTCTCCCCCAGAAGTTGCAAGAGGAAACGACAATGTAAAATGAGATTTTGCCTCCGTCGATGTCAAACTCAGTCGTGCGCATCACCAGTTAAGCTCCAAAAACAGACTTTCATTTATTTCCCTCAAAGATTCACTTTTTTTTTTCTCTGCGTCTGAGTGATTGCTGGGGTCTAAAGCTGTTTGTAGAAGAGAACATAAGCTTGGTCGTGTAGAACTTTGCTCGTGCTGATAGGTATAATCGAAGAGTCGTCAAATCGTAACCACTGGCCATTAGCATAACGTGCATCTGCTGTGTAATGACCCCTCGATGCTTCTCTTCCGTGATGTGTGATTGTTGAAACAAGCTCGTATTTTCGACCCTGCAAAGTTCTTACAAGTTAAACTGATTTATCTTCAGAGATAATAATGTATTCATCTTCAGTCATTAACATAGAATGTAATGTAACGTAAACCAAGGTTACCTCAGCAGGAGAGACAAGAAGATCACGGTTTAGGACAAGTTCAAGAGGAAACCGAACAGGCTTGAGCAGTTTGGTGCTACCCTTTTCACCATAGCCAAATCGCATTAAATGTAGTATCATTACTTTGGGAAGTGTCTGTATCTTCAAAGACTTTTTGGCGGTCACCACCTCACCCTGAATTTTAATAGTAAATTTAGACCACTTAATCTAAGTTAGACAGCATTTAGACTACCTAATCTTAGTTAAATTGCAATTATTTAATCGATAAAGAATTCACAAAGTCACTCAATTATCTATGAACAAGGCTGGGATATTACTTATTTTTCTTAAAATGGTTAATGACGGAGAAAGAAAGCAAGAACAAATAGCATCATAATGACGTGATATGAAGGGCATTAACCTTAGCAGCAGATGCCCGATAACCATCAAGAGCTTCAGGGGCGGAAAATAGGTAAAGAGCATCTTCAATAGTCTTAACACGTTCATGAGAAATCTCTACATGGAGCAAAAGAAAAGGCTGGACAGTGGCAGAAGCTTTGTTACCTGTCCACAAAATTACAACCACAAAAACAAATTATATACATCACAGGACAACATTTTAGAAGTAATCCTATCCACATACACATTATTGATGGTACAAATTGCAGATTGGAAATTAATCATCATATTAGCTTTCCACGGACGGGGTGGCTTTTCGATTTCTACTTCTAGAGGTTTACATAGCATTGGTCCCCTGGCTAGCTGCCCTCTCGACCTACACTAAACATACGGTAATTCACCTAGCTAGATGATAACTTCGTTTACTAGTGAACAATGCAACTAAAGCATGCCTTCTATTGCCAGGGAAAAGATAATCAAGTAGTCTAAAAACATTGATAATTACTTAATATCACGTTTTATATAACATATGCCAGATGAAGGGTCCTTCGAATGTTCATCTAGAGGTGTTTCACTAGTAAACAACAGGCGTTCACCAAGCAAACAAATGGTCCAATACAATGTTGGAACTTAGGCGGTGTCATAAAATTTGGCATAGGATATTTTTAGCTTGCACAAGTGCCTTGACACAATGACCAGTCACGTCAGGATGCAGGAATGATATATTTCACAATAGGATGTATTAACATTGTTATCATAACAAGAGAAGAAAACTGAGGAGATTCATTAAACCAAGTGAAAAATGTTACCTCTTGCCTTAACAACACTTCTCAATTGTCCTCCGAAAATTGAGCTGAGTTCTGACTGAACAAACGACTGCGTTCGTGTCACTGCAGATTTATTTTCGGGCCCACAGTTTCCATTCATCATCATCAGAGGCAGAAACCAGAGTAGAGTTTCCTCCATTTAAGCGGGCTGGCCCCTCAAGCTTTAGCAACTCATCATGCATTTGATGGATGATAAAACTAAGAAACTCCTGTGCATCTTCTTGTCTACAAAACATAATTCGTAAGAATGGTAAATGCTGATTTATGCAACACATGGAATGCTATAAGAAATAATTGACTAAATCGATGATCAGAAAAATACAAAGTGAAAGGGTTTCGACGAAAACACAAACCTTGGCCTTCCAGACATGCTACAAGGGACCTCGGGAGTAAATTTCTTGAGCACGACTTCAAACATTTTAGGACTGAAAGATTTACCAGTTTCGAGCACATTCACATCAGTCTTCTTTGCCTTAGCTCCATTCGGCACATCAAATTCACCAATGAACTCGACAAATGCAGCTATTGTCGGACAGGCATCCTATGAACAAAAAAAAAAAAAAAAAATGTTAACTTGACTTGCACCCTAGAACAACTCCGATGGGCCATTTCCAAAAATATAATGTAGAAAAGTTGAAACCTTTTTGACATTGCTATTTTTTAGTCCCCGTAAAAGCAGAACAAATGTAGAACAAGACAATAGAGCTTGTAATGTCGCATTAACGAAACATAGGTTCCCAGAGTTGATAAGCCCACGAGGTAATATTCCCTGAGTAGCTAAAACTGGAGCATCCATTCTCAAACGATACACATCATCATGTACTATAGCCGAGGAGGTAATGATGGACCCATTTGTCTTAATCCCATCGTGACTCGACACCTCCTTACTTTTGAGGGATCCATTTTCATTTTCAGAAATGGTCAATTTCTGAAAATGCTTCCATCAATCATTTTCTGGTTCTCCTTGCAGAATGCCTCTGATTTAAGTGCTTTCCCATTTTCCTCAAGTGGACGGTTCACGTCCTCATTGGCATCATGGTGGGCGAGCTTTGGAACATAGACTGGTTCAACTTTTGCTTGATTAGTGGTCTGGGTAACTTTGGGCGTCTTATTTAGCAAAGAGCGGGTCTCATCCTCCGTGAATGATCCAAAAACTAACAACTAAAGAAAGAAGGAAATAGATATTACAATACAACATAGAACATTACAAGGCACGACCTTTACTTTATGTTGTGATAAATTACATCTATCAAGATACGAGAATTCATAATCACCTACAGAAATTTTCCTAATCTTCCACACGTCATATCGTTAAATATGCATTATGCTGCTATTTATACAATATAAATAAATAATTGAAGGCAGCATCTTAACGCATATTTCGATTGCTAAGTCCTTTCTTGACTTTCAATAAAGGATCCACACGGTATATCCAAACTGAAGTATCATAGTTTTTCCATGCTAATAACTTCAAATAATTAAACACACTACGGCATCGGATGCATTAATCCTTAAATATATATGTTGATAAATTCGTCTGCTTTTTTTCATTATATGGAGCAGAGAGATAAAGGGCCTATTTAGGACCACCAAAGAAAACATATACTGAACGCCATTATAAATGAATCCCTTTTACATTTATAAACAATTGCCAAACACCAGACTGAAGCACAAAGCCATGAAGCAAAAACAAAATCAACACCTTTATCAGGACATGGAAAGGATTTCAGGGTAAGAAAACCACAGAAATCCCTATCGAAATATCAAACAGATAAACTAACCATGGATGGTTCGGTCATGACAACGAACTCAAAACACTTGTTCGAATTAGGGACACAACCAGCGATGAATTATTCAAAAAAAGGTCAGATTTCGTGAAAATCGATTTCACGTGAGCGTGAGACCAACCCAAAGATAACGGATTAATCCCTCGCAGTAGAATCCCGCGTTTTAGTTTGGCGTACGAGATTTTACTCAGAAATGAAGGCTTTAGTTTTAGGTTTTTGTCCGTAAATCTCAATATATATGGAGAGAGCACTTGAATCAGTGTTATTATTCTATATTAACTAGGTTATGCCCGTGCGATGCACGGGTAGGGATGTCAACGGGGCGGGGCGGGGCGGGGCCGGGGATTAGGTCCCCATCCCCGTCCCCGCGTCGACGGGGAATCCCCATCCCCGTCCCCGCGAACTTAACGGGGAAAAATTCGTCCCCATCCCCATCCCCGTCGGGTCCCCGCCCCCGCGGGGATTCCCCGTCCCCACGATTTTTTTAAAAAAAAATGTATTTTCATTATAATATAAATTGGAAATATATTTATACTATATTTTAAATAATATTTATATTATAGTTATAAAATAATGAGTAAAGAATATTATTTTAAACTAAAATTATATAAACTATGTATAAAAAATATTATTTAGATATTATTTAAGTTATAAAATATTTAAATAATATCAATGGCGGGGACGGGCGGGGATCCCGCGGGCGGGGACTATGATCCCCGTCCCGCCCCGTCCCCGCTACGGGGACAAAAATTCCCCATCCCCGCCTTGCGAGGATTAACATTCGGGGATTCCCCGCCCCGTTCGGGGCGGATCCCCGCCCCATTGACAAGCCTATGCACGGGACGCTCTGGTATGCGATCTTTGTCGTTAAATTTTCTTATTGGTAAAACATATGGGGATTACAATTAATATGCAGTACGTACACAGTTAACGTAAGGGAGGAAAATTGTGGATGTCATTCAACGTGTGGTTGTAATACAAGTTCACCAAGTTGTTTCCACACTGTCGGCCATTCATACATTAGGCTTCTACATTCATACAATAAGATATCCTTTTACCTAGTCAATGGATAGTATATTACATATCATAGAATTGCATTTAGACAGAAATACAGTCATACAGCTATGTATCAATTTTAATCGTATTGTAAAGTGATGTGACATTTGCGTCAATATTATTTGCTTAAATTTAGTTGTCCGCAAAATTCCGTAGAAATGGGTAAAACTGGCATTCACAAACATAAAGACATAGTCATTATTGTGAAAATACAGGTTTCAGTCGAAATTAAGGAAATTATATTACATTATAGTTTTCATATCATGTTAAAATTATAATATTTGCAGTCATAAGTGATACATAGGGAAACTGTCATACACCACGTAATTCATACGCGAATGAAGCTCGTAAAGTCCCGGGAGTCGTATTCTTATATTTCTGAGTTCTGACCCTTGTGGAAGTCTTCATACATTACGAAATCATTGCAGGTTACACACTTCCGTAAAGCCGCTGCTTTACCTTCTTGATTTGCCCGAATTTACCTGTAGTCATACACCCCGCAATCTTAAATGTTGAGTCCCGCAATTTGTAGTTGTAGCACACTCATTAAGCTCGAACCTAGGCGCATTCTTACATTCATGTATGCAGTCATAATTGATACACAGGGAACTGTCATACACCATGTAATTCATATCTGGATGAAGCCCCTAAAGTCACAGAAGTCGTTTTCTTATATTCCTAAGTGCAGTCTTACACTTCGAAAGTATTCACACTTTACGAAATTCACTGCAGTCTTTCATCGGCATCATTGAACATTTGCCTCTACGGGTGGCACCACCCATACAGCTTCACTGTCGTCGTGCTTGAATAAGGGTATCCTCCTAGTCCCAAACACACGTTGTTTTCACGGCTCGTTGTATTATGTGACATGGTACTATGTTATGTTATATTATGTTATATTACTCGTAATATTTTGTTTATAGTATAATGTTTTTTATATTTATTATATTATATCACGTTATAATATATTATCTTGTACTATATTTTATTATATTATACAATATTTATCGTGTTACAATACTATTTTAAACTATAGTATAGCGTATATTATATAATACTATTATAGTATGTTATATACAATACTTTGTACTATATTATATTATACTACAATATCTTATATTATATTATTTTATATGTTGTAATATATTATGTTATTATTTATTATGTTATATTTTATTGTATTATTATATGTACTATTTTATTTTACCTTATATAAATACTATTTTAAACAATATTGTATCATATTAACTTATTTTATATTATACTATTATATATATGTATACAATACTTTATACTATATTATTTTATACTAAAATATACTAAATATTATATATGTTGTATTATATTATGTCTTACGTTATTAGGTTATATTATATTGTCTATTATATGTAGTATTTTATTTTACCTTATATAATATTATGTTATCTATTTTTATATAATATAACATAATACAAATATTAAATTATATTACTTTATAGTAGATCATATCATGTTAAAATTATATTATTTGCAGTCATAAATAATACATAGGGAACTGTCATACACCACGTAATTCATACGCGGATGAAGCTCGTAAAGTCACGGGAGTCGTATTCTTATATTTCTGAGTTCTGACACTTGTGGAAGTCTTCATACATTACAAAATTCACTGCAGTCTTACACTTCCGTAAAGTCGCTGCTTTACCTTCTTAATTTGCCCGAATTTACCTGTAGCCATACACCCCGCAATCTTAAATGTTGAGTCCGCAGTGCACTCATTAAGCTCGAACCTAGCGCATTCTTACATTCATGTATGCAGTCATAATTGATACACAGGGAAACTGTCATACACCATGTGATTCATATCTGGATGAAGCTCCGAAAGTCACAGAAGTCGTTTCTTATATTCACGAGTGCAGTCTACACTTCGGAAGTATTCACACTTTACGAAATTCACTGCAGTCTTTTGCCGGCATCATTGAACATTTGCCTCTACGGGTGGCAGCAGCCATACAGCTTCACTGTCGTCGTGCCTTGAATAAGGGTATCCTCCTAGTCCCAAATATCACGGCTCGTTATATTATGTGACATGGTATTACGTTATGTTATATTATGTTATATTACTCGTAATATATTATTTTATAGTATAACGTTTTTATATTTTATTATATTATATCACGTTATATTATAGTATCTTGTACTATATTTTATTTTATTATACTATGTTTTCTCGTGTTACAATACTATTTTAAACTATATTATAGCGTATTAAATTATATTATATAATATATTATATTATGTTATATACAATACTTTGTACTATATTATATTATACTACATTATCTTATATTATATTATTTTATATGTTGTAATATATTATGTTATTATTTTATTACGTTATATTATATTGTATTATTATATGTAGTATTTATTTTACCTTATATAATACTATTTTAACAATATTGTATCATATTAACTTATTTTATATTATACTATTATATATATGTATACAATACTTTATACTATATTATATTATACTAAAATATACTAAATTATATTATTATATATGTTGTATTATATTATGTTCTTATATTATTATGTCATATTATATTGTATTATTATATGTAGCATTTTATTTTACCTTATATAATATTATGTTATCTTATTTTATATATATAATATAATAGAAATATTAAATATATTACTTTATAGTAGATCATATCATGTTAAAATTATATATTTGCAGTCAAAAGTGATACATAGGGAACTGTCATACACCACGTAATTCATACGCGAATGAAGCTCGTAAAGTCACGGGAGTCGTATTCTTATATCTCTGAGTTCTGACACTTGTGGAAGTCTTCATACATTACAAAATTCACTGCAGTCTTACACTTCCGTAAAGCCGCTGCTTTAGCTTCTTAGTTTGCCCGAATTTACTTGTAGTCATACGCCCCGCAATCTTAAATGTTGAGTCTCGCAATTTGTTGTTGTAGCGCACTCATTAAGCTCGAACCTAGGCGCATTCTTACATTCATGTATGGAGTCATAATTGATACATAGGGAACTGTCATACGCCATGTAATTCATATCCGGATGAAGCTCCTAAAGTCACAGAAGGTTTTCTTATATTCCTAAGTGCAGTCTTACACTTCGAAAGTATTCACACTTACGAAATTCACTGCAGTCTTTCACCGGCATTTGAACATTTGCCTCTACGGGTGGCAGCAGCCATACAGCTTCACTGTCTTCGTGCCTTGAATAAGGGTATCCTCCTAGTAAAACATACGTTGTTTTCACGGCTCGTTATATTATGTGACATGGTATTATGTTATGTTATATTACTCGTAATATATTGTTTTTAGTATAATTTTTTATATTATTATATATATCACATATATTATATTATATTGTACTATATTTATTATATTATACTATATTTATCGTGTTACGATACTATTTTAAACTATATTATAGCGTATTAAATTATATTATATAATACATTATATATATGTTATATACAAATTTGTGTAATATATTAATTTAACTACAATATCTTATAATATTATTTTATATGTTGTAATATATTATGTTATTATTTTATTAGTTATATTATATTGTATTATTATATGTAGTATTTTATCTTACCTTTCTTCATTTCGAAGAAGTAAACATCAATGATTTCATTGGGTTTCATTGTTTCCTTTTGTATTTTAATCCTTTGAGAAATCATCTCAAAAGGACTAGGAGCTTCTCGTTGTTCACGATTATTAATCGCATTTTGATAAAGAGAAATTTTCTCTTCGATCTTATCGATCGTTGCTGGCTTTCATATTCACCAGTGGCTGTTTTTCTTATCATTTTCTTCCAAAACTTTATATAAAAGTTTCTTTTTAAACATCGAATCTTTTGTGGGGTATAACTCACTTCTGGAGTCCATCTCCAAATCCAAGGAATACTAAATTCAATATAGAAATGTAAAGAAGCCATTCCTTCAATACATTCTTTTTTTATATTCCGCTTCTATTAGAGTCGGAGAAACTTTAACCCATTCTTGATATAATCAAAAAATGGTTCTTTAAGAATTTCAATTGTAGCTCCATAAGAAAGCCACCATTGATAAAACCAATTTGGAATATCGGACTTATATACATCCGCACAAATTTTTATCCACCAAGAATGTTTTTTACTTTCATTCTGGTATAAAAATACTTTATAAAAAGCAAATATAATCGAAATAATTAAATTTAATAAGAGTTTAACTCAGGATGGATTTCTATCCTTTAATGTGTGTATAGCCCATTTTTCAGGCGAAATAATTTGCTTGAAAATTATTTACTAAAGGTATAACCTTTTTTCAAAGCATCATATGGGTGATTCCCGCATTTAAAGTGATCAAAGTCACATGTTCCCGTAGACTTTAGAATATTTTCATAAGTGTCACGTTTTTTAAAAAGTAGCAGCATATGATGCTCTGTTCTAAATACCTGGAAATTATAGTCCAAGGTTCATCAGACCATTTCAAA
>JAPQWV010003109.1:0-45717 GCA_027422505.1 Craterostigma plantagineum
ACTTGACATCAATATGCTTAGTCCTTTCGTGATACATCTGATCCTTAGTCAAATGAATCGCACTTTGACAGAAAATTGCAATAGCTCCCTGATTCTGAGTTAATTTGCTGATAACCCTGTTAACCATAATGCTTCCTTGATCGCGTCAGTAATCGCCATGTATTCTGCTTCAGTAGCAGATAACGCCACTACGCTGCTAAGAGTAGCTTTTCAGCTAACTGCACAACCTCCATAGAAAATACATAACCAGTAAGAGATCGTCGTTATATCGAGATCACCTGCGTAGTCTGAATCGACGAAGCCAACGAGAGTATCACTGTTTCTGCCAAACTCCACACAAAAGTTTAGAGTACCCTTCAAGTATCTGAGAATCCACTTCACTGCTTGCCAGTGCTCTTTCCTGGGTTAGCCATATACTGCCAACAACACTAACAGCCTGTGAAATATCAGGATGTGTATATACCATTACATACATAATACTGCCGACTGTACTAGAGTAGGGAACTCGCGCCATATAAGTTCTTTCTCATTTGATGATGGCGACTGAGCAGCGCTTAGCCTAAAATGACTAGCAAGAAGAGTGCTGACTGGTTTGGCACAGTTCATGCCAAATTTCTCCAAAACCTTCTTGAGGTAACTTTCCTGGGTCAGGTATAACTTACCAGCTCCTCTATCACGTCTAATCTCCATATCAAGAATCTTCTTAGCTGCTCCCAAATCTTTCATCTCAAAATCACCGTTCAATAAGGCATTCAACTGGTGAATTTCTGCAAGATTCTTAGCCGCAATGAGCATGCCATCAACATATAACAATAGATAAAGAACGAACTGTCATTTAACTTCCGGAAGTAAACACAACTATCATACTTGCTCCTAGAGAAACCATGACCCAATATGAAAGAATCAAAACGTTTATACCACTGTCTTGGAGACTGCTTTAATCCGTATAAGGATTTCTTCATTAGACAAACTTGGTCTTCCTTGCCTTCAACTATGAAGTCATCAGGTTGCTTCATATAAATCTGCTCATCTAAATCACCATGTAAGAACGTCGTCTTGACATCAAGCTGTTCTAACTCCAAATCATACATGGCAACAAATGCAAGTAATACACGAATAGAGATATGTCTAACGACAGGTGAGGATACATCATTGAAATCAACACCTTGTACCTGACTATAGCCTTTCGCGACTAATCGTGCCTTATACCTGGCATCGTCAGAACCAGATAAACCTTCTTTTTCTTGAAGACCCACTTACATCCGACTATTTTCTTTTTCTTTGGCGGCGGCACAAGAATCCACATACCATTCTTGTGCAGAGACTCTATTTCTCATTCATCACTATCAGCCACTTATCAGAATAGCATCGCTTATTGCCTCCGAGTAGGGTAGAAGGTTCGTCGCCTCCACCTATTTCTTGTGCCACTGATAAAGCGTACGAAACTAAATTCACGTACCGTTGTGGTAGTCGAATCTCCGTCTCTGTCTATCTCTGGCTATAGAATATTCCTGCTCAGGGCTTTCATATTCAACATGATTTGAATCAGGTTCTGGCTCATCCTCTTGATCTGTTGAACTCGTAGCAGGATCATCAGAAATATCTTGTTGATCTCTAGCTCCACCTCGTTGTGTACACTATCCTTCTTTTCTTGATTAGAAGAATTAGTAAACTCTTTTGAAGGATGTAACATAGAAGACTCGTCAAATGTAACATCTCTGCTAATTATAAATTTGGGTGACTTGGGATCAGGATTATATAGTCTATATCCTTTCACCCCTGAAGCGTACCGAGAAAATACACTTTTTAGCTCTAGGCTCCAACTTCCCTCGTTTACGTGCATATAAGCTGGGCACCCAAATATTCCTAAGTTGGAGTAATCAACAGGAGTACCTGACCCTACTCCTCAGGAGTATTTAAATTGATCGGTGAACACGGTGAACGGTTGACAATATAACATGCTGCGGCGATAGTTTCAGCCCAAAAATTATTTGTCAACCCAGCGTTGGAGATCATACATCGAGCTCTCTCCAACGTTCGGTTCATGCGCTCGGCAACACCATTTTGTTGAGGCGTCATTCGAACAGTGTGATGTCGAGCAATTCCTTCGTTTTTGCAGAATTCGTTGAACTCGCTTCCGCAAAATTCTAAGACATTAGTCCGAACCGCTATCTGTTTTCCTGTCTGCTTTTCAATCAAAGATTTCCATGTTTAAACGTTAGAAAAATATCACTCTTCTGCTTAAGAAAATAAACCCAGACTTTCCTTGAAAAATCATCAATGAAAGTCAACATGTATCTTGCACCACCTTTGGACGGAACACGAGAAGGACCCCATACATCAGAATGTATAGAGTCCAAAATACCTTTCGTCCTATGGACTGCTGGCGAAGCTGACTCGTTTCTGCTTCCCGAAAATACAGTGTTCGCAAAAGTCCATCTTACCAGTACTTTAACTGCAAAGTAGGCCCCACTTGCTTAAAATCGTCAAGCCTTTTTCTCCCATGTGTCCAAGTCGCATATGCCATAATCTCGTGGTATCAACCCGGGGATGTAGAAACTGCAGCGAAGCCTGTAACAGTTGTTCCCTGCAAAATATATAAATTTTCAGACCTCTAAGCTTTCATCACGACAAGGGCACCTTGGCAATTTTCAAAACTCCACCTTCACCTGAGAACCTGCACCCTTGAGATTCAAGTGTGGCTAAAGAGATAAGATTTCTCTTCATATCTGGAACGTGACTTCTGTGAGCGTTCGGATGATTCCGTCGAACATCTTGATCATAACTGTGCCTTTACCAATAACTTTACAAGGAGCATCATTTCCCACTAAGACGTATCCACCATCAAGATTTTAATATGTGGAAAAATAATCTCGACCCCAACTTATGTGGTAAGAACAACCCGAATATAAGATCCACTCATTATCAGACCTAACAATATTTGCAGTTGCTACAAAAATAGTTCCATCGCTCTCATAAGTAGCTACACTAGCTTCGGCGGGTTTATTATATTGCTGATTATTTTTCTCCTTATTTTTTAATTTAAAACAATCAGCTTTGATGTGACCCTTTTTCTTTGCAAAAATTACACTTTATTTTTGTACCTGGATTTCGACCTTTCTTTAGATCTGCTATTTTCAGCGTCTCTGTGCTCTGGTCTTCCCCGTGCAAACAGGCCTTCTGCCTGGCTACCACTTGTTTCTCCCGTAATATTCCTGTCTATCTGTTCTTTCGATTGTAACGCAGATTTGACACTAGAATATGATATTGTGTCTTTCCCGTATATAATCGTGTCACGAAAATGTTTTAAAGACGAGGGAAGGGCACACATAATATTATGGTCTGATCTTCGTCCGTCACTTTGACTTCTACGTTCGCCAAATCAATAAAAATGGAATCGAATTTATCGAGATGCGAGAGTATAGAAGTACCTTCCGTCATTTCATACTGTATAGCTTCTGCTTTAAATAAGCCGATTCTCCTTAGTCTTCTTCATGTAGATAGCTTTTAACGCATCCCACATACCCATGGCCGTCGTCTCCGTGGCAACTTCTTGTAAAACCTCGTAAGAGAGATTTAATATAATAGCCGATATGGCTTTCTTGTCCAATTCATTAAATTGACCGTCCTTCATTTCGGTTGGTTTCTTCTTTGCGCCTTCAAGCGCCACCTCACAACCGTATTGAATGAGTATGACCTCCATCTTGAGACTCCACATTGCAAAGTTGACATTTCTGTCGAACTTTTCAATTGACATTTTTGTTATCGTCATGGTGGCTAAAAAATAAATCGGGTTGGCTCTGATACCAATTTGTTAGGATATGCGGAAATCCCCATAATTATTTGCCCGAGAAATGACGATAATAAATGAAAGAGACAAAAAATAAATTTGGACAATGACACGAGATTTACGTGGTTCGGTCAGAATGACCTCCGTCAACGGGACGGAGAGTAGAACTTCTTTATTATGTGGAGTGATTACAGACACGTACACTGACTTAGTACAAAAGCAGTTATACCGACTAGGAGAAAGAAACTAGAAAATGATCGTAGAAGATCTCTTTATGTGGTGTGTTTTCGCATCGATCAAATCCCCGTATTTATAGGCAAATGTTTGCCTAATTCTTCCATGTGAAACCAACCAGTTGCAATTCTCGTTCAAACCCAAAAAAGCCGGGCCAACCAAATGAGAAAAGAAACTCATGCTACTTTGACCATTCAAACCACATCCAATCAAGTTCACACCAACACCATGTCTGATAGAGAAACCAAAACTAACACATAATAAAATAGATAATTTCTACAAAAAACTGTCGACTTCTTGAAAAAAAAAAACAGAAACTTTCTACGATTTAAACTACCACTAGACACTCCGCTCTTTTTTATTTATCAAACATGTTATCAAAAGATGCTCTGTTGGATCTTTGAATTATTTACTATTCTGCGTATTTTTTTTGTTTTATGATAGGCTCGTGATTGCAAGATTGCAGGTTTCTTTTCATTTCCTGTATAATTAACATTTTATGATCTCGCACTGTTAATTTTTTTTAGGTCTGATTCTATCGTATTGTTATTGTTGACGCTTTTTCTTTTGTGGTGGAATTTTGTTGAATGTCTCAGTTTGCATGATGAAATTTCCAATGTTTTTGATCGCTGCTCTTACTTATAGTTTAGGTAAAACACATACTTGGTGATGGTGATGGTGATAATAATTCTTAATAATTTTTTCGCAGATAAAACTACAACATGCATTGTGATCTCTCGGAAAAGATTGTCATTTGCCAGAGAACGGCACTACAGTTAAAGAAATTGGGAACACTTCCCTCCATTTCAAAATTGTTTTCTAATTGTTTATGAATTTATCAAAATTATTTCCCTGAACTTTTTACTTTGATGTCTGTTTTTTTTCAATGTTTTCATTTTACTTTGATGTCTTTAACAGGGAAAAAAGTTGGATTTAAATCTTTCGTCAATAAAGATACCATAACCAGAACAGTAAGACGATATTGTTGATTTTATTTGGTTTACATCTTATTATTGCGCACGCGTCTAGTGTGCACGGATTACTAGTATGTATAATAGCAGCTCTCACTCAAAGATTTGTTCTTATACATAGTCAAAACATGTCCTCCTCGACTTGTTCAAAAATGTGTAGTAAATATTTAAAAATGCAGTTAATTTATGACGAAATTGAGGGATTAGTTTCATAATACTTCTTTACCTCTTTTCTTCTTATAAACGAAAAAGATACAGTTTAAAGATGATATATTTATGTACACTGTTCGTCCTAAGGAAAGAGTTTGAATTATTTTGAGTGGATGTAATGTAAAGTTTGTTTTTTATGCATGCTGATTAATGGGCTTCTTGGTCATGTTAGTTGGTAGCAACAGGAACATTATTAGGCATTCTACAAATCATGCTTGTAAGTTGTAAGTTGTAAGAAAAGGTTTCCAACTCAAAAGATTTCGACTTCTCATAATTTGATGAGTTTGACCAAATATACGGAAGAAATGAAGCAATTTTTATTTTAATAAGCAAATAAATAAGAGACCAGCGGGGGTTGGTCCAAGTGGTAAGCGGCTTGGTATCGCTTAAGCAAGGTCTCGGGTTCGAATCCTTGTGTATGCAGCACCCCCCTTTTGGAGCCTCACCTGCCGTTACCATGTACGCGACGCGGGGCGAACCGGATTAGTCGGGGCAACCCGGAACCGGTCGGATATCCGAAAAAAAAAAAAAAATAAGAGAGAATCCTTCGAGTAGTATATTCTGTATGACCTCGTGTCTGCCACCTCTATTGTTTGTCTATTAATTATGTACTTATGGCCATTGACGATTATCTTGCATGTAAATAATACATTGAAGTATTCAATTATAAATTGAGTAATTTGTATAGTTCGTGTTCATTTGATGGGGTAGGGTAGGAACTTTTTTTTCAACAGAAAGTACATTACGAGTTCGACAAAATAAGAAAAGAAAAGAAATAACATGAATTAGCATACGACTATTATTTTTAGAATAATGCTTACGACACGACAATATATCCATCCTGGCCTTACTAATAATGTTTTTATTAACGACAAAGACGGAATTGATTAATATAAAAAGTAATATATTGTTCAACGACAAAAGAAGGGATGGAAGTGATAATATATTTAACAGAAATTCCCCAAATCTTAAAAAAATAGACACATCCCAAATCTTATCTCGTCGTGTATTACATATGGTGAATATAATATTGCATTATTACCTAATGCCATCGCGATTGTTTTATTTTTTAACTCTTTTATCTCATAATGTCTCGAGTTTTGTCTCATCGAAAACCCTCAAATTTCCTTGATGTGTGACGTGCCCTTTTTGTTTGTAGCATCGACATTTCATTTCAAAGTTTTCCCTCTCTCTCTAGCATGTACACACTTAGATCCCAATATGCAATTAATCAAATATAATGTATGACATATATCTTGTACATTTTGACACTAATCTCTAGCATATCAGTCCATTATTATAGGTACTAGAACCTATATACATCATCTGTAAAAACATTAAATACAAAATTATATGCTGTATATTTTGATATCTAATCTAAAGGAACATGACATATACTTCGACCCCATCATATATATAAATCCAAAATTCACTTGAAGACAACACAAAATACACGTAGCCGCCCTAATTGCCACGTACAAATACAAAACAAAATGTAAATCAAACGCAGAGATCTTCCTATAGCCAACGTAATAACATAAATAGTGTTATTCTAAATAGTTATTTTTTTTCCCACTATTACAAAATACACTAAGCCGCCCTCCTAATGAATAATGAGAACATATAATTTTAAGAAGTTTGGATTGAAAACGAAAATAATAATATTTAAAAGTGAAAATACTTCACTAGCTTTGTAATAGAATTGTAGAAAGTTAACTACTTTCGTAATCGAATTCTTAGAATAACTTTATTTTGTGTTATTATCTCCTCCACAGCCAATCTGTAACATCATATTACATTAGTGTACTTTTAATTGCTTCCTCACCCCACACACACAAACACACATCACTTACAAAGACAAAAAAACAACACACACACATAGACAGCACAAATAATGGAAAGAACAACAACAACAACACCTCTCCATGAAATCTACAAAGAGACAGACATGAAGCTCAAAGACATCATCCCAATAGACTTCACCTCAGTTCAAGAACTGCCCGAATCTCACTCATGGACTAGTGCAAAAACAACCCTTCACAAAGAAGATCCTCTAACCAATCCCGTCGTGCCACCTGTCATCGACCTAAGAGCCGAGAATGTGGTGGAACTCATAGGAGATGCTTGTAAGAAATGGGGTATGTTTCATGTCATGGGCCATGATGTCCCAAAGAGCCTCATTGATGAAGTCGAAGGGCAAGCGATGAGGTTGTTTTCTCTTCCCATGGAGCGTAAGCTCAAGGTTTTAAGGTTGAGCAATGGTGCGACGGGCTATGGAGTTGCTCGAATTTCTCAGTTCTTTCCTAAGTTAATGTGGCACGAAGGGTTCACCATCATGGGTTCGTCTTCTTTAGAGCATGCTAAGGAGCTTTGGCCTAGCGAGTACGGGGAGTTTTGGTAAGTGCAAATCCATGCACTATAATTACACATACAATTATGGTTTCAAGTGATGGGTAGAACTATCTAAGTTATCCAAGTTTATTCATGACTTTAGATACTTTGCTTCTGTAGAGTTGTTACACATGAATTCTTTTCTATTACACACTCCAAGAAGAGGGGACTGTTAACTAGTGTTTTTCGTATCTCAAGTCATTATACAAAATATATATGTAGATCTAGAAAACTTAGAGAATGGGGTTGGCTGATTCGAGGGTTTTCTTGAATTTTCATTTTCTATCAAAATACCACATCACAAGGAAGTATATGTATTGCTATATAAAACGTGTTTTGATGCTATATAAAACGTGTTTTTTTTCGCAGCGAAGCAATGGACAAGTACCAAAAGAAGATGAAATCCTTGGCATACGAAATCTTCCTCATCGTCCTAAAGGCATTAGGAGTTAGCGAACTCGATAAAGAAACAATCTTTACCCCTTCTTTCAACCAATCCGAGGGAGCGTTGCAGCTCAATTCTTACCCTAAATGTCCAAACCCTAATCAAGCAGTTGGCTTAGCCCCTCACACAGACTCGTCCCTCCTAACTATCCTTCATCAAAACGATACAAAGGGACTTCAAATCTTCAAAGAAACCCTAGGGTGGATCAACGTTCCTCCCATTGATGAAACCCTAGTCGTAAACATAGGCGATTTGATTCATATAATATCGAACGCTCATTTCCCAACTGTTTACCACCGTGTCGTGCCTAACGAAAAGAGGCATAGGTATTCCATTGCATACTTCTATAACCCTACGACTGATACGAAGATTCAGCCATTGAAAAAGGTTGTAATAAAAGGCTCGAGGAGGTTTAGGGCTGTCGCGGTGAAGGAGTATCTATGTCTTAAGAACAAGCATTTTGAGAAGGCGCTTGGCATGCTCGATGATGATGATGATGATGATGAGACGATTGGCTTTTGATATCTTTGGTTTGTTTTTTTTTGTTTCCTTTGAACTTATTGTTGGTCTTACTCATTATTGTTATTCGCTCAAGAAACAACAAGGGTATGTTTACCAAAAAATAACAAGAGAAAACGAGATTTAATTTAATTCACTTGTCTGGCTATAAAATAACTATAAGGGAATGAATGGCATGTGGAAGAAAAACGTTCAAATACGTGGTCCAGGGTTTGCAAGATCAAATTTTAATTAATAACAGTTGCAATATATGTTTTCAGAGATTCATTACATGAGCATCTTTATATTTGTTAGTCACAAGTCAACATAATCCTTAGTATTTGGACGATATCGTTAATCCTCGTTTACATAATTGAAATGTGTAATCTCATCATATCGTTTATCTTCAAACTTGACTTTAGCGTTGTCGTTAAAACCCAGCGATCATGAAGAGTCATTCATTTTGATTTAAACTTTATTCATAAGGTTTCTTAATAGAGACAAAGAACGTGGAATTATTAGTTTGATCTGTCTCATACATCATGTTTTAGTTCTATGGCTTTTGTTATATATATATAGTTGGCCTTTGTCCATATCTGTAATGTAACATCGCCATATAAAGACATAAAAAGGAATCTTCAGATAAAAAAAATTTCCTGCTATAAAAATTCAAACTAGTACGAATAATAGTTCTGGAAATATGTAGGCTGGGCTGGGCAACTACGATAACTAATACTATACACTAATTTAACCTATCTATCAAAACTCTTTCAGATATATTATACATATACTATTTAAATTCCATATTTCCATATGCTTGGCTTTGGTGAGCAGAGCTCAATCAACTCATTCGAGCCCACAACATAAAAACGATACAATTAGTACATTCTTTAACTCTTTAATCATCTCTTACAACTGTAAAGAAGAAAAGATGAACCAATGTAGTAAAGAGTAGAGCGCCAATATGTGTACCAACTTATTACATCAATATGCAAGGCAATCAGAGAAATAAGGAATGTTCCTGAGATGCAAAACTCTGCACTCCTCTCCGCCCGCCGTCGCCCTCATGGGGTCGAAAATCCCTTCGTCCAAACGTTGCTTTAAACGTCCCATACAGCGTGAAAACATCACTTGCTCCTTAGCCACATTAACCCTAATCGATTCGTATTCTTCGAGGGCCAACCTAAGATTCTCCAAACCATGTTTTCTTACACATTCCCAAGAACAGCAGCGTCGAGGATCGACATGTTCGTGCTTCGGGCCCCATGTGGAGTTATGGGATGGGCTGCATCACCGATTAGGACAACGTTGTCCCAAGAAAATCTGTCCAAAGGATCGCAGTCGTAAATGGCGTTTAAGAAAGGCTCTTTAGTTTCTCTCATCACACGAACAAGTTCGGGCATCCACACCTTTTCTGCTGATGAGTACATTTCCTCCACCGTTTCTCTGCTCGCCTTTGTTGTGACCGAATTTCCTGGCGATTCGTTTTTGCAGAAGTTCTTGATGATCTTCTGAGGATGTAATAAGAACGAATGAAATGGCTGAGAGTAGTATGTACCTTGAAATCGGGCTCGGGCAGATTCTGATACCAAATCCAGTTGATTCTACGGTCGACTAACTCGTAGAGAATTGCGTGGCCTTGCCAGCTTATGTCAAAGTAATTGCATTTCCCAAGGTCGGGGTAAGCTTTCTTGAGGGCCACGATGGTTGCCGAGTTTTTGTCGTTTGAGAAATCGAGCACTCCTCTCCATGCACAGTAACCCGAATATCTGTCAAGCACCACATTCAAGAATACGAAGATGCAGGGAAAAATTAGAGATTCAGACACAAAACTAAAGATCTCTGTACACTTACCTCAGTTTTAGGTGAGGCAGGAAAGTTTTACGAATCGAAGAAAGGCAACCGTCTGCGGCGACGAGCAGATCGCCTTCGAATTCAATCGACTCGTCGGTTTGGAGCACTTCAGCTATTACTTTCACGGTTTTCTTATCGCCTGAGATTTCGAAGGATGAGTACAAATGTCCCCATAGGACAATATTAGGTGGTAAGACTCATACTCAGAGAGCTTGTGAAGGTCAGCCCAGTGCACAGCCTTGAAATTGAAATCGATGTCTCTTGATAGCGGCCAGCTAATTTTCTTTTCACCGTCTGTTGCTTGTTCCTGCCATTAATCAACATGAAATCAACTTCACACAGAAACACACACCACAAACATTTTTATATGTAGATAGGTACCAAAGCTTACATGGTCAATGGTTAGGGGCAAGGTGATGAGGTGAAGAAGGTGAGGTTGTCTGAGCCATGGCTCGATGATCTTGAGGGACACTTGGTCAATCCCGAGGCCAGCTCCCGTGGCGCAACGGTCGGGAGGAGTGCGAGTTTTTTCGAGAACCACAACGTTCCAACCTGCTTCTATCAGAGCATGTGCACAACAAATCCCAGCTATACTGCCTCCAATAACTACTGCCTTACCTTTCCTAGACATTCCTTTAGCTTTCTGTGCGCTTGTGTGTGTAATGAGAGCATAAAGAATCAAGAAGAGATAGGTAGGAAGAGACAAGAATGGCACAATTATTGAAGCTGTCTCAATCCCATTTGCAGCATTCGCTGTTGTTAATCCTTTGGACTATGTGCAAGACTGACAGTGACATGCATCCTTTAAGGAGGCTTGAGGTTGTCTTGCTAGAGCATAATTTTGGGGTAATTGATTGCAAACCACATCTGTACAATACATATTACATACCATCTCTGACTAGCAAATGATATACAGACACACACAATGGTTAGAAAAAAGGTTGTATATATGGTAATATTAGTATGCGACGCCCCCTGAAAAAGTATCTCCGTCGTGGAGGAGGGATTCTGTCAGCCAATAACCGTCCCAGGAGCCGCCAACTCTCTACAGAAGGAAAAACCAATATTCGATTCATTGTGATTCATTTTACTAAATGTTTCGAGGATATATTTTCGTATTCAGAGCTAAAAATACGATTAAACTTGGGATGGAATCCACATTTTTCCAATCGGTTCATTATGAACCTACACTGAACGAGAAAAATACCTATCGGCATGTACTATTTATTTTCAGCATTTAGTTATTTTAATCGACCAACCTGAACCATAGTAAACTGAAAGGTTTCTTCTTCCTCAGGCCGAGATCCTCGTATCCAAACTCGCTGCTTGTAGCGATTCTGTTTCGAATGTGATGATCAATACCAGGCTATCTGAGAAAATGCATAGCCAGCTTTAGACAATGTAAATAAAACGCTGCCTAACCTCGTCAACGTATAGGCTACTCAAGATCTTTCTTTCCCTGTGACCAAGTAGCACTCGGTAGGTCGAGTGGTGGAAGATCCGCCTGAATCTTTCAAACTGATGAAATAGAAGCTAGATAAATATGGGAAATTGCTGACAAGTTACTGAGATTTTCTTCTCAAACAAACCTTTCATTACTAGGTTACGGAAGCAAAAAAAGATTTACTTACCTGGCCTAGATCAAAGAATGGACCAAAATACGTAGACCTTTCGAAAGGATCAAAACCGGCAAACTGTTACAGCATAAATTTCAGTTTGTTGAAGATAGCAACCAATCTATGTGAAGCAAAGATGAAAGTGGGGATGGGTTCCCAAGATTACCCTATACATGACTTCAATGCCATAATCAGGCCGAGGTCGATCATTGAACCTCAACGAATCGAGTTGGTGTCTCACGGCTTCCTCTGCACTAAACTATCAAGTAAAGGATCCATCAGCAACTTGAAGAGAAAAATCAATGATCAAATGCCATTAACAATTTTTGATAGTAAGTTACACTCAGTCTTGGTCCAAAAGGCTTTTTCCTGCGAGATTCTAGCCTGCAAGAGAAAGTCATAAAAACTACTAAGAAACAGCATGCATGTTCATAACACGCGCCAAGCTCGATTTTTATCTAAAATAGATCAACAATTAACCTGATTACACTAATACAAGTCTAGAACTACGAAAACAGAAGAACCCGCTTTCTAATGCAATCCGATCATACTGTTCTAAGCCAAGTCATGAAGAGCCATCCACCATTTCGTGAACTACAGAATCCGTAACTTTTTACCCGCCAACGTTTCAGCTAACATGATCACAATACAACACCAGCCGATTCAACTAGGAAATAGCAGCTCATAAATGGTATCTTCGATTCAACTCAATACTGTACTCGTAACGATAAAAAACTCCAACTTTCAGCAGAATAAGGCTAACATCCCAACAATTGGAGGTGAATTTGAACAAAAAAAAAAGAAAAGAAAAGAAAGCAGCAACTATAAATAGCTCGCGCCAGCGAAGACACTCTCCCCCGCATACCGTGATTCTCTGATACGTAGTCCTCTAAAACAAAATAAAACTCAATCAAACACATAAAACTACGTCGGCAGAGATCTCTAGATGCACACCACTCTGCGGATAGAAAATCAGGCACGTCGCTGCTCGCGCAAGCTCGACATCGCAGCCTCCGAGGTCTGAAATCGTACAGCTGTGGAGTGACTGGAGACGCGCCAAACGACATCGTTTTCCCTCTGATTACCCAGAAATATGGCGGGGATGAACCAACGAAATGAGTGGGTGACGATTTTAGTCGTTTCTTGTTCTTATCCGCACAAATAGCGACTTTAGATAATTCCAACATACCTATATTATATAGTAGCACTTTTAGCCCATATTACTATTACACATTAATCGTTTCAGGCATGGTTCTGAAACCGGGTTTTTGAAGCGGATCGGAAATTTTAGTGGTTAAAGGTTTAGTGGTTTAATCGGTATAAAACAGAAATCAAACCGGAGTCAAACCGGTATCTTTAAATATAATTAGTATATATTTAATGATTGATAAACTAATAACAGATTATGTACATGTAAATTTATAACCTTTTTTAATATATTGCAATATTATAAATTGGGGGTCAAAATTAATTGAAGTAAATTGTGTTGGCGGTTAAAATTATTAGTGGACAAAAATTAAATCTTTAACATTTGGGTCAAAACGAAATAAGAAGAAAATATGTGGTTTGTGGGTTAATTATAAAACAAAAATAATTTGATGTACAGTAGAAACTCTATAAATTAATATAGTTGAGACCGGCCAAATTTATTAATTAAAAGAGTTATTAATTAATCGATAATAAATTAATAATTTATTATTTTATAGTGTATATACCTTTCAAAATTCTCAAACATCAAATAACATTCAATCTCATATATCCTTAATGAACGTCAAATTAAGGATCAAACATTCAATCTCCCAAGTCTATCATAATCAGTATGGTGTTAATGTACATTTAAGTAATATTAATAAATATATCTTCCATTAATACACTATGAGGAAGTTTTTATGGAATTATTAATTTAAATTTATACGGGACCTATAGAAATTATCAAAAGTCTATTATCGTATAATTTTAGAGAATTATTAATTTAGCATGTTATCCCGAGTCGGGACCGGCCGGTAATATTATATTAAAGAGTTTATTAAATTATTGAGTATTAATTTATAGGGTTCTACTGTATTAGAGAATCGAACCCAACCGCTAAATTAATAAGCCCAATACATTTGACCACAATAAAACTTATGCAACTCTCGTCATTTTTATCATTATATTCGTTCATCATTTTTTTTTAAAATTAAGTCCAAACCGGACCGGAATCGGACCGGATTTTTGGCCAGTTCACGGTTTCCGGTCAGAACCTTGATTTCAGGTCAATCTTGGCATACGGTAGACAACTCATTAATCGTACTGCCAGAAATTAATTTATTAGTTTAATTAATGGACGATATCTATTATCATAGTCTTGCTCATATATAGAAAACAACGGTCAAGGCCAAAGGTCATCTTATTTTATTTTTGAATGTCGATATTATATATACATATATATGAATATATTTGTCAAGTGGTGAAAGAGTTTAATTAGTTTGCACACAATTCAAAGGAAAATCAAGACTTTCTGATATCCCGGAAATTCACCCTATGGGACCAGCTGAACCATTGAATGATGCCGAAATCTAATTGTGTTTGTTAACTAATTATAGAAATATCTATATATATATATATATATATACGTACAGCATAGAAGAATTTACGTATTAATTGAATCTGTTCACATTCTTTTTGCTTTCAATTGCTCTAGTGTTGAAGCCCTTGTCAAAATCCTGAAGTCATCACATTGATTGGTGATGAATAAAGAAATATATTTTAAATCGAAATTGACTATATATAATTAACGTGAAACCGAGGACAAGTAAAAAAACGAAAACAGATTGGAGACAACTCATCGTCGCACATACAAAGACAACGTGCGTGTTATTCTATTTCGGCGTCTTCGCATTATTATAGCGCCCCCAAACAACAAACAACTCACCTTTGCTTGCCCTTTCTTTCAAAAGACCTCTCTTTTTCTATTTCTCTCCGCTGCTTTCCATTCAATAAGCTGATAGATAAAGAAAGGTATGAGACGAAACGCTCTCTCTATATTGTATCCCTTTTTTTTTATCTTTTCGCCTTTTTGTTGTAGTATGCTTTGTGGGTCGTAAAGGGAAATGCCGACGATGAAGATTTGAGTACCTTTGGCCATTAAAAATCGAATCTTTGCGTGTTATGTAATGATGGGCCTTTGATGTTTGATTCATTTTTTGCAGGGACTTAAAAACCGAAGCTCTCTGAGCTGCATTTGCTAAGGTTGTGTACGGAGAGGTTTTGAAAAGGTGACCTTTTTTAGGCGACCTTCTTGTTTGTATCTGTAGGAAAATTCAAAGATCTCTCTTTCTTCTATGTGTATGCTGTTTATTTGATTCGTTTTTTCGATGAAATTGAAGGCTTTGCTTTATCAAATTGAAAGATGAGCGAATCAAAGGCCACAATCCCACCTTCTTCTTCGTCGTCTTCTTCGCAAAAGCTCCCTGATTTCAAACAGTCTGTGAAGCTAAAGTACGTAAAGCTAGGGTACCATTACCTAATCACCCATGGAATGTACCTCTTTCTATCTCCTTTAGTCGTCGTTATTGCAGCTCAACTATCGACATTCTCCCTCCAAGACGTATACGTTCTATGGAACCATCTCAGATTCAATCTAATCTCAGTAATAATCTGCTCATCACTCTTAGTGTTCTTATCGACCGTTTACTTCCTCACCCGCCCCGTCCTGTCTACTTAGTGAACTTCTCTTGCTATAAGCCCAACGAAGAAAGAAAATGCAGCAGGCAAATCTTCATGGAGAGGTCTCGCCTTACGGGCACTTTCACAGAAGAAAACCTCGAGTTTCAGAGGAAGATTCTAGAAAGATCGGGGCTGGGAGAATCTACCTACCTCCCCGAAGCTGTAATGAACGTTCCCCCTAACCCTTGCATGGCTGAAGCGAGGAAAGAAGCTGAAACAGTTATGTTCGGTGCAATCGATGAGCTTCTTGCAAAGACACGCCTGAAGCCAAAGGACATTGGGATCTTAGTTGTGAACTGCAGCCTATTCAACCCTACCCCTTCTTTATCAGCCATGATCATCAATCATTACAAGCTCCGAGGAAACATAATCAGCTACAACTTGGGAGGAATGGGCTGCAGCGCTGGCCTGATTTCGATCGATCTTGCCAAGAATCTCTTGCAGGTCCATCCCAGCACTTACGCGTTAGTGATCAGCATGGAGAACATCACTTTGAACTGGTATGTTGGGAACGAAAGGTCCATGTTATTGCCCAACTGCCTCTTTCGAATGGGCGGTGCTGCAATTCTCCTCTCTAACAAGGGATCCGATCGGTGGAGGTCGAAGTACAGTTTGGTCCACACCGTTCGAACCCACAAGGGATCTGATGATAAGTGTTACGATTGCGTCACACAGAAGGAAGATCCCGAGGGTAAAGTAGGCGTTTTTCTGTCTAAGGACTTGATGGCAGTCGCCGGCGATGCTCTCAAGACTAATATTACAACCTTGGGACCTTTAGTGCTCCCATGTCAGAACAGCTTCTGTTCTTCGCCACCTTAGTGGGCAAGAAACTTCTCAAGATGAAGCTGAAGCCTTACATACCTGATTTCAAGCTCGCCTTCGAGCATTTCTGCATACACGCAGGCGGCAGAGCTGTGTTGGACGAGCTTGAGAAGAATCTCAAGTTATCTGATTGGCATATGGAGCCTTCGAGGATGACTCTCTATCGATTTGGAAACACCTCGAGCAGCTCTTTGTGGTACGAATTGGCTTATTCTGAGGCCAAGGGTAGAGTTAAGAGGGGAGATAGGATTTGGCAGATAGCTTTTGGGTCGGGATTCAAGTGCAACAGTGCTGTTTGGCGAGCGTTGACATCTGTGAATCCAGCGAAGGAGAAGAATCCTTGGATCGATGAGATCGATAACTTCCCCGTCGAAGTGCCTAAAGTTGCTACCTTGACGTGATTCTTTCTTTCTCTTCTTTCGGTTCGAGTTTGTGTTTGTTTTTTTCCTGTTTTTCGGGAGGCTATGAAAGCTGCGAAAGGAGACGTTTGGAGACCGCAGGAAACCGTCCGTCTAATTTAAGGTTTATCTTCTGTAGAGTTCATAGTTTGATGGTGTAATGTCTTTCTATGGTTTTCAGACAGATTTGTATGTTTTTTTAACTGATTGAACATTGAGAAATACTTACTTGCTGCTGCTCTATCTACTTACTGCTGCAGTGCTGCTATCTGTAGCTGATGATCACATACTTTAGTTCAGATTCTGAAGTAATGAATCACACCACAAAGTAGAGTAAAAAATATTCAAGATGATCACATTTGTCAAAATTTACACTGTTTTTGCATACCAAAATTCAATCTTGGAGTTGCAGTACTTCATCTCATATCTACACCAATCAACCCTTCTATGACCAAAAAAAAAAAGAAAGAAAGAAAACAATGAACATTATCTTGGGGATTCATGCACTTAGAGCTTCGAAAACGAGTTGCTGCTCTGTTTACTGCACTTCCCACCGACGAGAATGTCGTAAGTTTCATCGTCGGGCGTAAGGCCCTTATCGAGCATCTCGTCGTGCAACCTAAACGCCTCTCGCAAATTCCCTTCCCTGAAATATCCGGCGATCAGCGTACTGTAAATAAGCACGTTTGGCTCGACGCCCTTCTTCACCATATCCTCCAAAAGCCCTCGAGCATTCTCTAGCTGTCCCTTATTACAAAGCCCGCGAACCAAAACAGAGTACGTAATGGAATCGGGCGACGCGTTCTTGGCGAGCATCTCCTGGTAAAAATCAGACGCAAGGAGTATATTCCCATCCTTAAGCAGTACATCGATCAACGTTGTGTAGGTCATTAAATCAGACTCAACCCCTCGATTCTTCATCTCTTCGTACAAATCGAGGGCAGATTTCACATTGTGCATGTCTCTGTAACCGCTGATCATGGTGTTGTAAACAGCCGTATTTGGAAACATGCCATTCTCTTGCATTTCAGAGAAGAGCTCCTTCGCATTAACCATGTCGTTTCTCTTGCAGAAAGCGTCGATGAGTGCGTTGTAAGCCTTTAAGTCCAAGTCTATCCCTTTATTACGCATCTCAGCGTGGATCTTCAGCGCTAGGTCGAGGCTCTGAGCCTTGGAAAAACCGTGGATCAAACTTGTGTAAGTGACAACACTAGGGACATGTCCCTTTTCAGACATTTCTCTATGAACAGCCATGGCAGAGTTCATGTCGTTTTCCTTTATGAATCCATCTATTAGGATGTTGTAAGTCATTACAGAGGGCGTAAAGCCCATTTCGACAAAGGGTTCGATCCTATCCCTTGCTTTAGCGGTTTTCCCAGCTTTGCATAGCCCAGAAATGACCGTATTGAATGTGACATCGGTCGGTGCGATGTTCAAGCTCACTAAGCGATTGAATAGTTCGATGGCTGCCTCAGTTTGGCCATTTCTGAAGTACCCATCAATTAGCACACTGTATGTTACTACATTTGCTTTCAAGTTCTTCGATTCCATCTGGGAAAGCAAGCCTAGCGCTGCTTCGATCTTCCCTTTTCTGCAGTTCCCAAGAATCATACTGTTGTAAGAAAATACAGTTGGCTCAACGCCATGCTTAATCATCTCATCCCATTTCATCAAAGCATCGTCTAACTTCCCCACTTCACACAGCCAAGAAAGCATACTGTTATACGTAAATACATTGGCAACGCCCGACTCAACAGAATCGTTGAATAAATGCGTTGCCTCAGCAATCATTTCAGATTGCAAATACCCTCTGATTAAGGAATTGACAACGTATACTGTGGGCAATATACCTGAAGATTTCATTCGTAAGAACAACTCCTTTGCCTTTGCCATATCTCTATGTACACAGCAGCCTTCTATCAGGACAGCATAGGTGACCTTGTTAGGAACTAGACCATCTTCGACTATCTTGTCGAACAATGCCAAAGCACTGCCAAGATCGCCCAGCTGGTAATAACCCTTCATCAAGCTAGTAGCTGCTACTATGTTCATAGAATGTCCATAGGCTATCATTTCATCCCTAAGTCTTAATGCATCGACCATTTTTTTCTGCTTCACGCAAGTACAGATAACTTCAGTATACGTACCATTCGAAGGAACCATCCCCTTCTCTTTCATCTCACTCATCAAGGCGATTGCAACATGACTTTGTAGTTTCATACAAGCAGTTCGAACTGCAGTGGAATAAACAAGAAAATCGAGCTCAATCCCGCTATTTTTTGCCTCTGCAAAGTACTCTTCAGCTAATTCTGCCTTGCCCTGTTTGAGGCTCGCACACATCATCATATACACGGTGGCACGATCGTAATCGAGCTTCTTCGAGGCAACATCTCTGAACAACTCATGGGCCTTATCAATCAGTTTTGCTCTAATCAAAGAATGCAAGAAAAAGTTCAATGTCTTCAGACAAGGAAACAATTTGGCAGAAACCAAGAGATGGTAACAGTCCTCGGCCTCTTTATAACGTCCCACTCTGACATATCCGCTTAAGAGATAATCGAAAAGCTGTGGCTTCAAATAAAAATCAAATCTTTTCGCAGAATCGATCAGATTATGTATGAGACCCAACCCAGGAGGCGTAGAGTCGCTCAGCGAGTAATCGTTGAGCAAATTCATGGCCACTTTATGGTGATTCTCAGAACTCGCCAGAATGTGAAGCAATACGCAGAACGAATCGCCGATGCCAAGGGCGAACCCACGCCTTTTCTCGGCCATTTTGAAGTACTCCAAAGCTGAAAACGGATCGTTGCGGTAGGATAAGAGGGTGTCGACCACTTGGATTTGGTTTAACTCTATGCTTTCTGAAGTGGGTTGCAGCAAAGTCTTAATCTCGCCGGCGCCGGAATCTCTACTTTCAGAAATGGGTCGGCGAAAAGAAAGATTCTTGGCGGGGATTGACGAATCTGATGAGCTCGCCCCAGCAAATTCATGAGCTGAAAGAGTCGCTATCTCTTCGGCGGAAGACGAAGACGAAGATGCCGATGATAAACATTTGCAACGTATGAGTGAACGATGTAGTCTTGAGGGAATCATGAAAGAATATTGTGCCAATAATTTCATCTTTGAGTGTTTGTGCCGAGGAAGAAGGTGAATTGGGAAATAGATGTATAAACCCTGAAAACCTCGGCTTTCTGTCTTCTTTTATTACTGTTACGCATTCATCGGATACAATTCAGTTCAAATCTTTTAGTTCTGTATTTCCACACAATACAATTGTCCCATGTCTTTTATGTAAGTGAAGAAGAGTTATACTTAATATATTGGCACATGATCTCTTTGAAACAACTTCTTAAGATCCTCTCCAAGTATAACCATCCAACTTCAATTTCTTGCAAAGATTTCCATTACCGTTTTCCAAATAAAACAGATGTCTAAAATATTCTCAGGTTATACAAATGATACATAAAACATGTTTCCAACTCAAAAGCAATAATATGAGTGCTTGCTTAGATGTACATATATTCACCGCCTCGAACAGCATTAGCAGCGCCTTTCCTCTCTTCCTCGGCCTCTTTCTCCCTCTCCTTCCAGCTTTCATAGCTATGGTCGTCGGTTTTAAGCTCGTGCCTACAAATCGGACAAGAATTGTGTTCATCCTGCAAAAAAAAAACATATAACGTTAGAACATAAAGTGCTTTGCATTCATGTCAGGGACGAAGGGCGAACGTAGAGAAATATTTTGTTTTTATTACCAGCCATGGTTTGAGGCAAGGAGGATGGAAATTGTGTTTGCAGGGCAATTCTTGCATTTTGTCGTCCACCACGAGATTTTCTTGGCAAATCGAACAAACTGCGTCTTTTCCAAGCTTCGTCAATATATCTTCTGTAACGTTTGTGATGGGAAGCTTAGCAACAACTTCTTTACTCGCTGGTGGTGCCCTTGGACACCAGAATCAATATCGAGAATCTACGAACGGATTGAAAGTTAAAATCGCGTTAGATTTATGGCAGAAATGGCAATTCTCAACAATTCACAATGATAGCTAGTATTAGTGCCAACTGACCATGTTTAAGTGTCTAGAATGACGGTTTCATAACTACGATATAAACACTCAAACGTCAAGAAATTGGCAAGACTCGATAAAAACATAGATGAAGTGCATGGAAAAAAAAGCATCATGTGTAGAATCCATAATTGTCAGTAACTTTAAGATCTAAGAACTAAGGAGCCACCAATGTAATATCGAAAATACCTCGGGCACAAGAGTATCGAGCCTATCAACTAGCTCCTGCATAAGGGTCACAGCAGCAGCACCTTGACCATTGTTACTATCTGCACTCTCTAAGCCAGAAGATTCACCATCAAAGAAGGTCGCAGCTGCAGTGAGCAAATTCGATTGCACCAACCAATCAGGCTGTGGAGGCTCGGGATCAACAGTGAGATGTCCTTCGAATAAGTAACCTGCCATTGCCATCGTAAAAAGACAAATATCAGATTTTCTTTATTCACACACTACTGCGTATGTTTAAGACGGTTAATTATATTTCGATCACCTCCACTTGTTCTACCCTGGGCAGGTCGGGAGTCTTCAGCCAAGTTTTGAACTTCTGACAAGTGCCCGCTTGCCTGAGAGATGCAACTTTGCAAGTGCTTTCTCTCTGAAGGATTAGAGAGCAGCTGCTCTGTTTCTTCAAAAGCTTAAGGCCTGCGCTCCAAAATCCTGGCGAAGTGTATCTTGTCTTCAAAACAGTTGCAACGCGGCATACTACGGTGTAAAACTGCAATAGATATGATTGTTAATTTCCTATTATATATGACCACCAAAAACTATCATTTCATCATTTCCCAACAGGCAGAATTTGAAAAAAAAAATATACGGTAAATGAAGAAACAAGCTTGTCCAGCTACGGTTATAAATTCGATCAATAGCACCAGAATTATGCTAATCAGCACTTGATTAAACACGTAATTAAGGATAATCGAAACGACGTAAACCAACAACAACTTCAATAAATTACTCAAATGAACAAATACCAATTGCTTGAGAGAAGGAGAAGAAGATGCGTATCCTTTCGCGAGAAGGGACCTGATTTCGGAAACGGATTCCTCGAACATCTGTTTCTTGGACAGCTGCTTCTGTAGCTCCTGTAACCTCTGCTTCATCTGTTCCTCGCTCGCCATTACAAAACCTCGAAATCTAGAGCCTCTCTTCGTTGGCGCAATAAAAATTTCTGAAAACACAAACGCCAATTTATACGTAGAGGAAATCTGCTGTCTTGGCGAAGAGGAAACCAAAGAAACGCGGTTTTTATTCCCTTTTCGTCTGCCGACGTTATATTGTGTGACGTATTAGTCAATTGGGCCCAAACACATAATTGGGCCAATTGGGCTTGACCCAGCTAAGCTTCATTTCCATTACCATGCATTGCTATAGCATTGCATTGCAAGTAGCCCCAAAAACATTTTTAGTGAAGGTTTCAAACCTTGATTTTCGGTATATTTTCGATTTCCATTTGAGCTGAAAATTTGAGCCGAAACCCATGGGTTGGTCTGGCCCGCCCTAAAAATTCGGGTTTGGGCTTAAATTTGTTGAATCTGAAACATGAACGGGTCTATTTGGCCCGGCCCTGCAGGCCATCGGGCTGGTTGACTGCGACCAAAAAATCCGACCAGCCCCGGGCCAAATTGTGCCCGCTATATTATTATATTTTTCTTTTACTTTCACATTTATGAAATTCGATTTTATAAGCGAAAAAAATGTTTTTTTATGTATTTATGGTTTATAATTATATATTTTTTATAATGTGAATAATAATAATATAAATTATAATTAAAAAAATAACTAAAATATTTTTAAATAAATTATATATTTTTTTTAATCTAGGCCATGGGCCTAAGATTCTTAGGCCCGTGGGGCTGGCCCACCCAAGTTTGCATCTTCCTTTCTCTCATTGCAGTCAATATATAATTGACTTTGGTCAATTGAATTGTGAGACAATAACTAAAGAACTAACACGTTGGCATATATGGATGAGTTATATTCCCCTCCGTCCCAAATGTTTTTGAACATAATACGGATGAGTTATATTCCCTCCAAATGTTTTTGGACATTTGATATGGACATTTGATAGTTGGCACGGAATTAAGAAACTGAATATTTTAATAATATAGTAAATTAAAGGTAAAAAAGTGTATATTTTGACAGTATTTTAAGAATATTTAAAATTATTATATTGATTGTTTGTGATAGTTTTTTTTTACTAAATAAGGAAATGTACAAAGATACTCCCGATTTAGTAAAAGATATAAAATAGTTTGAGACATGTGAAGTAAAAGACTTAGAAAATTTGAAGACCTTTCAATAATCAAGAATCAAACCACCATCATTTCATCACACTACGAACAAACCTAAACATCAATCAATCACATCATTACATGACTAAACACAATAATCACCACCATTTATTACACGACAACCAATAATAATCTTCCCTTCTTCTTCCTCCATAGTATCGCACGAAGCCCTCCCCTTAGTCTCAGGCAAGCACAGAACAAACATCCCACAAACTCCCACCGCCGCCCCAAACACGCCGTAGCTCAGCCCAAGCCGGCCGCCGTTCCTCCGCCCAAGCGCCACCATCACAGGGCTCAAAATCCCGCCGCACACCAAAGCCTGCCTCACCATAGACACCGCCGAGTTCCTTACACAAGTCGGAAAAAGCTCAAGCGTGTAGATAAGCACAACGTCGAAGGCCGTACAAGCGCTGCAGAAAGAAACGAGCTCAAGCCCTATTTTCATGCCTTCCCACCTCACCAACACGCAGCCTACGCTGCAAACGCAGCTCAGAAATGTCAGGCCGAGGATTGAGAGCTTTCTGTCGAGCGTTTCTACGAGGAAGAAACCTATGAAAGAGGCTGGGAATTCAGACAAAGCGTTTAAGGTTACGCTTAGGTATAGGTTTATCGATAGGTTTCCTAAGCCTAAAGGCATGCCGTAGTAGATCATCCCTACGCCGAACCCTACTGTCATTACAGCTGAGAGCCTCTTCAAAGCCCACCTTCTGTTGATTAACGTCTTCATGGCTGAGTATATGTCTGGGATTTGATCTTGCGAAGAAGATGACGAAGAAGAAGACTTTTGAACCTCAAAGTCTTCGAAGAAGCTTCGAGTTAGGGTTCCACGGTTGGCCGGGGCAGCTATGCTTCGAAGGGTTTCGACGAATTCTTCTTTTCTTCCTTTAATGAAGAGCCATCTTGGAGATTCTCGGACGAAGAAGTAGACGAGGAGAGAGTAGAGGATAGAAGGAATACATGTGTATAAGTACATTAGTCTCCAAGACGAGCCTTTTAGTAAGAACGCAATCAGTGGTAAGGAAAGAAATCCTAGTGTGAAGCAGACGAAGTTCATGAAACCTGCGTTTCCTCTCCACTTTTTGCCGACGAGTTCTGTTGATAGGACCAAGGAGCACGTGCCCACCGTCGCCCTGCCGAAGCCTCCGACGAACCTCAGGGCGGAGTAGACCCATACGTCGCCGGTGAGGGCTGTTAAGACGCCGGCGAGGGACATGAGAAGGCTCGACAGAACAAGCATGTTTTTTCTTCCCAGGGAGGAGTCTGCCAGTGTGGCGAGGGCGAAGCCGCCGACGAGGCAGCCCAAGAAGAAGGCCGACGCCGGCAGTCCGGTGATGACTGAGCCGGCGCACTGTAGGCCCCACTCGGAGATGATGGACGCGGATTTGGGATCGTTCCACGACCAGCTGTCGGCGGCGGCGCTACCGTTTCTTGGGAGGTGGCGGCAGAGATCTGCGGAGGCGGCCTTGGGCTCGGCGTCGGTGAAGACGGTGATGAACGTCTGCTGTGCGTCGAAGAACCAGGCGAAGGAGACTAACGTCGCCTGAATGAGCTGAGGCCAGCCGAGATCTCCGATGCAGTGCTCTATCGTTTCTTCCAACGATGAATTTTTGTTGGCTTTGTAAGGTTCGAGGAGTGGGCTGCTTTGATCCGTCATCTCTTTCGTAGATGATTTCTTGATTTTTTGCTTTTTTTCTTCTCTCTTTTTTTTTTTTCTGTTAATTGCTGGAATGGATGGAAATGGTGTGGCGTGGGATGTATGTTAAATAAGTGAAATCACGACGTAAATATATATATATATATATATATATATATATTTATATATTACTCCCTCCGTCCCAAAAGTTTTTGTACATTTTACTAAATCGGCGTCCCACATCTTTTGTACATTTCCTTTTTTAGCAAAAAAACTATCACAAACAATCAATATAATAATATTAAATATCATCAAAAGACGTGCCAAAACATACACTTTTGTACCTTTTCAACACACTATATTATAAAAATATTCAGTTTCTTAATTATCGTGCCAATACCCAAATGTCCATAAACTTATGGGACGGAGGGAGTATATGTTAGGCGTATGTGGACTGATGGTGACTGACTCATCATATGGATCAATCTTGGGTTTAGTATAAATTTGCCCATGAATCTTTATATATCATTAATTAATAATATGGACGATGTCATTTCATTCATGAATTTATTGCATACAGGTAATGGCATTAATTATCGAATTAATAGTCATTACAGTGGGGTTTTGATTGTATTTAATGATCTGCTTGTTTTAGGATGAAAGTTAACTTATATGCAGCTAAGTTAAAGAAATAACAAGTAATCATGTTTCCTTGTCGTATATTATTAAATACGATGACTTAAAACATTGAAAAAGGACATTGAATTTATAGAATGAAGACATTGAAAAGCCTACTAAGGAGTGTGAGCTGTTGGATACACATGTACGTAAGCATGTCCGAAGCAAGAATCTTTGACCGATTTATAAACTGATAAATGCAATATATATATATATATATATATATATATATTACCTTTAGTAATAAAATATAACTCAATTGCAAGAAAGCGGCAGAGGATAATCGGCCGCCGCAGCTTTTCGAAAGGATATATTACATTACAGCTCATGAGAGAGTTACGGACAAAAGAAAAGCATCAGTTTTTGTAATGAAAAAACAGTGCTTGCTTCTGGATAATTAAATAATAAATGTTTATAATAAAACAATGGGTCTTGCACTTGAATTGTTTTAAAAAACTATATATGGTCATTTGCAAGTGCGAGATTTTGAATCACATGATTCAAAAGTAAAGCAAATATATTGAAAATCTTTATCTTTTTGGCTTTCTTTCTTGGAATTCTAATGTTCGCCATTACACTATAAAAAAGGGAAATATAAAGAAAATAGTCCTTATAGAGAAGATCACAGAAGGGGTTGAGCAAATAAAAAATAACCAGTAAAATTAGTTATTCATTACACCCTAAACATACTTTTATTGACTATTGATGTATAAATTCGTAAGATAATATTTGATCCATAGAATATATACAAGAGTCAAATAATACTATGTTTATGATATAGATCATATAACTTGATTTGTTAGGATCAGTTAACGCGTTTAGATGGGGTGGATAAACGGTTGAGTCTTTTTCTTTTCGATTATGTAACTGGTTTGTGCGTTGACTAGTATTCAATCAGTGACCGGTCAGTATAGGTGCGGAAGATGATACTGAACTATCAAGTAACTGATGTGAAACGAAGTGTGTGTGTGTGTGTGTGTGTGTAAAGAACAGAGTTGTTTATGGAAGTTCGGAGTTAACTCTCCTACGTCTCCCCTTCTTCCTCAAGAGGAATGTTCACTAGATCTTCAATTATACAACGTGTAGTACACCTACCTAGCCAAACACAGCTTAATCTAGCGAATCACTTAGGCCGTCATATGAAACAATCCACCTACTTCAACAGCTTTTTACAGTCCGTTGGAATAAAGAGCAGAAATAATGAACAATTATATGTCTCTAGACTTCACTGTTGATTTCTCTCTTTCAAGTGTTTGAAAGTCGTTGATGATAGCTTAGAATGTGTGAAGTATATGTCTTCAACATGTATTCCACCTTTCATAGCTGATGTTCGAATTTGAAGCCGTTGTGGGATAAACTCTTCACTCTGAACAGTGCATTAATTAACTTTCCCAAAATGGGTCTGTCCGGTCTTTGCTGCGGTTTATCCTGCCATTTTTGCTTCATTCCTTATTTGCGCTAGTTGACCTCTGCTTCTTCCTTAGATGGCAGCCTTGCATTGAATGTTTTGTCTGAAAATTTCTTTTTGTCTTAATACCTTCATATCTGTATATCCAGCCTGTCAAAGCTTGATCAAACTTGTTTCTCCTCAGTTTGCTTTTGTCCTGTAATGTTAGTGATCCGGTACACGATCAGGTTCAATCTAGTCTTTGATGTAAAATTCGTTCCGAAGTGTAGACCGATATTTTGGATATTCCGGTTTCATATCTTAAGTTATTGTTATGTCAACACCAAAACATTAATCCGAATGTTTAAATTCGTATTACTAGCACTGATTCAACTCAAGTGTTAGGATATGCGGAAATCCCCGATATTCCCGAAAAATGACGATAATAAATAATGAGACGAAAAAAAAATTTGGACAGTGACACGAGATTTACGTGGTTTGGTCAGAATGACCTACGTCCACGGGCCGGAGGGTAGAACTTCTTTATTATGTGGAGATATTACAGACACGTACACTGACGTGGTACAAAAACAGCTACACAACTAGGAGTAGGCTACACAAGAAAATAAACGGAGACGAGAAAGATTTGTGTTGTGGTCTGTGGTTCTCTTCTACTACTGCCTCTCTAATGCCTATTTATAGAAAGATGTTTGCACTGCTCCTTACATGTGAACAACACGTTGCGAATGGTTTGACAAATAAGTCCACAATGTAGCTAGTGGTTGACCGCAGACAAAGAACAAAAATTCTCCATTCACAATGCTTTGTTTCCATCGCTGACTTTCAAAACCACATGTGGGATTATTATTCATTTGGTGGCATCGAGCTCACCTAACAAATCTCCACCTTGAGCTTGATTCCAAAAACACTCCACCTTAATTTAGAATACCTTTATCTCCCTCCGACCTTAGCCCCGATGGGCTAGTTCACCATTTCTGAAAATACCAATTAAGTCCAAGCAATGCTTAAACTTGGAAACTGGAAAGAGCCTTCGTAAACAAATCCGCAGGATTATCATTCGTGTTGATCTTCTTGACAAACACCTTCTTATCTGCAATGATATCACGAATAAATGTTACTTAACATCAATATGCTTAGTCCTTTCGTGATACATCTGATCCTTGGTCAAATGATCGCACTTTGACTATCACATAAAATAGTAATGACTCCCTGACTCTGGGTTAATTCGCCGAATAACCCTGTCAACCACAAAACTTCCTTGATCGAGTCAGTAATGGCCATGTATTCTGCTTCAGTAGTAGTCAACACCACTACATGTTGTAGAGTAGCTTTCCAGCTAACTGCACAACCTCCAATACAAATACATAACCAGTAAGAGATCGTCGTTTTATCGAGATCACCTGCGTAGTCTGAATCAACGAAGCCAACGAGAGTATCATTGTTTCTGCCAAACTCCAAACAAAAGCTTAGAGTACCCTTCAAGTATCTGAGAATCCACTTCACTGCTTGCCAGTGTTCTTCCCTGGATTAGCCATATACCTGCTAACAACCTAACGGCCTGTGAAATATCAGGACGTGTACATACCATTGCATACATAATACTGCCGACAGCACTAGAGTAGAGAACTCGGGCCATGTACGCTTCTTCATCATCTGATGATGGTGACTGAGCAGCGCTTAGCCTAAAATGGCTAGCAAGAGGAGTGCTGACTGTTTGGCATCATTTCATGCCAAATCTCTCCAACACCTTTTTTAAGGTACTTTCCTTGGTCAGGTGTAACTTACCAGCTCCTCTATCACATCTAATCTCCATACCAAAATCCTCTTAGCTGCTCCCAAATCTTTCATCTCAAATTCACCATTCAATAAGGCCTTCACTGGTGAATTTCTGCAAGATTCTTAGCCGCAATGAGCATGTCATCAACATATAACAATAGATAAATGAACGTACTGTCATTTAACTTCCGAAAGTAACACAACTATCATACTTGCTCCTGGAGAAACCATGACCCAACATGAAAGAATCAAACCGTTTATACCACTGTCTTGGAGACTGCTTTAATCCGTATAAGGATTTCTTCAGCAAACAAACTCGATCTTCTTTTCCTTCAACAATGAAGCCTTCAGGTTGCTTCATATAAATCTGTTCATCTAAATCGCCATGTAAGAACGCTGTCTTGACGTCAAGCTGTTCTAACTCCAAATCATACATGGCAACGAATGCAAGCAATACACGAATAGAGCTATGTCTAACGACAGGTGAGAAAACATCTTTAAAATCAACACCTTGTACCTGACTATAGCTTTTCGCGACTAAATCGTGCCTTATATCTTGCATCGTCCGTACCAGATAACCTTCTTTCTTCTTGAAGACCCTTTACGTCGGACTATTTTCTTTTTCTTCGGCGGCGGCACAAGAATCCAAGTACCATTCTTGTGTAGAGACTCCATTTTTCATTCAACGCTACCATCCACTTATCAGAATTAGCATCGCTAATTGCCTCCGAATAGTAAAGGTTCGCCGCCTCCACCTGTTTCTTGCGCCACTGATAAAGCGTACGAAACTAAATTCACGTACCGCTTTGGTAGTCGAATCTCCCCGTCTCTTTCTATCTCTGGCTATAGAATATTCCTGCTCGACGCCTTCATCTTCAACAGGATCTGAATCAGGTTCTGTCTCTGTCGCATCTTGATCTGTTGAACTCGTAGCAGGATCATCTGAAGAACCTTTATTGATCTCGAGCTCCACCTCGCTGTGTACACTATCCTTCTTTTCTTGATTAGAAAATCAGTAGACTCTTTTGAAGAATGTAACATAGATGACTCGTCAAATATAACATCGCTGCTAATTATGAATTTGGGTGACTTGGGATCAGGAGTATATAGTCTATATCCTTTCACCCCTGAAGCGTAACCGAGAAAATACATTCCTTAGCTCTAGGCTCTAACTTTCCCTCGTTTACGTGCATATAAGTTGGGCACCCCAAATATTCTTATGTTGGAGTAATCAGCAGGAGTACCTGACCATACTTCCTCAGGAGTCTTGAAATTGATCGGTTGAACACGGTGAGCGGTTGACAATATAACATGCTGCGGCGATAGCTTCAGCCCAAAAATCATTTGTCAACCCAGCGTTGGAGATCATACATCGAGCTCTCTCTAAAAGCGTTCGGTTCATGCGCTCGGCAACACCATTTTGTTGAGGCGTCATTCGAACAGTGTAATGTCGAGCAATACCTTCATTCTTGCAAAATTCGTTGAACTCGCTTCCACAAAATTCTAAGCCATTATCTGTCCGCAACCGCTTGATCTGTTTTCCCGTCTGCTTTTCAATCAAAGCTTTCCATTGTTTAAATGTTAAGAAAACATCACTTTTCTGTTTAAGAAAATAGACCCACACTTTCCTCGAAAAATCATCGATGAAGTCAACATATATCTTGCACCACCTTTGGACGGAACACGAGAAGGACCACATACATCAGAATGAATATAGTCCAAAGTACCTTTTTCCTGTGGACTGCTGGCGAATTGAAGCTGACTCGTTTCTGCTTCCCAAAAATACAGTGTGTCGCAAAAGTCCATCTTACCAGTACTTTGACCGCAAAGTAGGCCCCCGCTTGCTTAAAATAATCAGCCTTTTCTCGTGGTATCAACCTCCGGGGATGTCGAAAACTGCAGCGGAACCTGTACTGTAGTTTCTTGCAAAATATACAAATTTCCAGACCTGCAAGCTTTCATCACGACAATGGCACCACTGGCAATTTTCAAAACTCCACTTCACCTGAGAACCTGCACCCTTGAGATTCAAGTGTGCCTAAAGAACAAGATTTCTCTTCATATCTGGAACATGTCTGATTATTTGAGCGTTTCGGATGATTCCGTCGAACATCTTGATCCTAATTGGTGCCTTACCAACAACTTTACACGGAGCATCATTTCCCATTAAGACTATCACCATCGAATTTTTCATATGTGGAAAACACGAATCTCTACTCCGACTTATGTGGTAGAACAACCCGAATCTAAGATCCACTCATTATAAGACATAACAATATTTGCAGTTGCTACAAAAATAGTTCCATCGCTCTCATCACCACTAAACTTGCTTCGGCGGGTTTGTTAAATTGCTGATTATTTTTCTCCTTATTTTTTAATTTAAAACAATCAACTTTAAATGTGATCATTTTTCTTGCAAAAATTATAGATTTTATTTCTGTACCTGGATTTTGACCTTTCTTTAGATCTGCTATTTAGTGTCTCTACGTTCTGGTCTTCCCCGTGCAACAGGCTTTCTGCCTTGCTACCACTTGTTCCTCCCGTTATATCCCTGTCTATCTGTTCTTTCGATTGTAACGCAGATTTGACACTAGAATATGATATCGTATATTTCCCGTATATAATAGTGTCACGAAAAGACGAGGGAGGGGAACACAACAATATTATGGCCCGATCTTCATCCGTCACTTTTACTTCTACGTTCGCCAAATCAATAATGATAGAATCGAATTTATCGAGATGCGATAGTATAGAGTACCTTCCGTCATTTTCATACTGCATAGCTTCTGCTTTAAATAAAGCCGATTCTCCTTAGCCTTTTTCATGTATATAGCTTTGAGCGCATCCCACATACCATGGTCGTCGTCTCCGTGGCAACTTCCTGTAAAACCTCGTAAGAGAGATTTAATATTATAGCCGATCTGGCTTTCTTGTCCAATTCATTAAATTGATCGTCCTTCATTTCGGTCTTCTTTGCGCCTTCAAGCGCCACCTTCGCAACCGTCTTGAATGAGTATGACCTCCATCTTGAGACTCCACATTGCAAAGTTGACATTTCTGTCGAACTTTTCAATTGACATCTTTGTTATCGTCATGGTGGCTAAAAAATAAATCGGGTTGGCTCTGATACCAATTTGTTAGGATATGCGGAAATCCCCGATAATTATTTTTCCCGAAAAATGACGATAATAATAAGGAGACGAAAAATAATTTGGACAGTGACACGAGATTTACGTGGTTCGGTTAGAATGACCTACGTCCACGGGCCGGAGGGTAGAACTTCTTTATTATGTGGAGATATTACAGACACGTACACTGACGTGGTACAAAAGCAGCTACACAACTAGGAGTAGGCTACACAAGAAAATAAACGGAGACGAAGAGATTTGTGTTGTGGTCTGTGGTGCTCTTCTACTGTCTCGTCTAATGCCTATTTATAGGAAGATGTTTGCAATGCTCCTTACATGTGAACAACACGTGGTTTGACAAATAAGTCCACAATGTAGCTAGTGGTTGGCCGCAGACAAAGAACAAAAAATTCTCCATTCGCAAATGCTTTGCTTCCATCGCTGACTTTTCAAAACCCCATGTGGGATTATTGTTCATTTGGTGGCATCCGAGAGCTCACCTAACATCAAGCATATATGAAATTTTCAAATACTACACGAATACATGCAGAACATTTGGTGGCATCGAGCTCACCTAACATTCCATTGTGCTATGGCTGGTTGGCAGAAGAGATTGTTAACGGTGGACAGGTTGTGTAACTGGGGCATGAACATCCTAGATAAAAGTGTAGGCTTTGCGGTGTGGAAGAGGAATCTGTGGAGCATCTGTTTCCTTCATGCCAATTTAGTCAACAGGTGATCAAAGGGATCATGATTGATTCAAATTGGAGGTGTGGTTCAGACCTTTGAAGACTTATGTACTTGGCTGCTATGTGAGGGAAGGAAAAGAGGGCAGTCCATCGAATTAGTGTAGCTTGCTATGCTTCAATTATTCATCATGTGTGGTGTGAGCGGACAGACGAGTACATGACGTGGGTAAGAGTAGTGTGGAGCAGATCACGGGTATGATCAAGCGGGAAATGGAACTTAGACTGCGGAGCTTTAGACATTTTAAAGCAAATTGCTAGGTTCTGTTTTAACTCAGGATAGATAGAAGTTTTGTTGAGGTCAATGCATAGTGTATATTAGTGGGAGGAGATGTGCTGTAACGAGATAGTCCACTGTGGAAATGAAAATTTCATTTTACCAAAAAAAACCTTTAAAATATTAAACGTAACGATGGAATTTTTGATGGGCTGCAATTCTGTTTGGTCATTGCTAGTTTTACACAAATGATACATATTGTATAACTTTTTCTATATAATATAATAAATAACTTGTGATAATACGACGATGGTACATTTAGTTGAAGCCGTCGCTTATTAATTAGATTCTGCTCAATTTGTTGTAACTGATGTTACCAATTCATAATAAACAATTTGAAGTACTTATACATAACTACATACGTATGTCGTGACGTTTTTCCATGTACAATTTGAAATATTATAATCTATAAACTAAGAAATTTCAAATTGAATCTTTGTCATTGATAATAGAATACCGATCAAGCGTCTCCATCCTTATATTATTTTGATACGAAGGCCTCACGTTTGGCTAATTTGGAAAACAGTGATTAAGTTTATTTCAAATTTTTTTAGATATTTTTAGGCTTGACTTTGAAGATCAGATATATAGTAGTTGCCTTCAAGCCTATCTATTCAATCTCTACCCTTGGAGCATTTATATCGAACCAATTGATACAGACTCTCCACCTTGTTTTTTTTATTTTTTTTTCCAAATTTTAAATTACATATAATTTAATTTATACATACTTGCCCATATAGACTTGTTAAAGATGTTTACGCAATCCATTACGAGAGACGTGACATCGTTGTATTAATTTAATTTTTCAATAAAAGGTTGATGAAAGATATGTCCTAACTTGAACATTCTTGTCTTTATTGTCCAAACTACTTATGAAAATGGAAATAATTCGGTCTGCGTACGTTTAATACAATTATCTAGAATAAAGCTCTTAAATTTGACTGAAAAAATCATGGCGTGAAGATTTTCTTTTTTACATGACTCAAAAAGATATAAGTGAATAATTATAAAAAAAAAACACATATACGAGGTAATTACTGTCACGTGATTAGTAAAAGTGATGTAAAAATTAAAAATTGGTACTTGGGTCGATTCACTATAATTATTACAGCACTATTTTATTCACCATCAAAAGTAGGGGTGGTTCGGTACGGCATACCGTACCAAACTTGTGATACCGTATACCGTACCGAAATTTCGGTATCGAAAAAAATACAAAACCATAACCAAAATTTTGGTATACCTTAAATTTCGATACGATATCATACCGAAATTTCGGTATGGTATCGATATCATACCTTCTATACCATTCACACGGAGGATTTTTTACCTTGCGTGTCTCGTAACTCGTTAATTTATTTTCGAATTTTTAGTCAATTCAAACTCCTTAGGCCCCAATAATATGGATTATTAATACAAATTTTCCGAAATAAAAACATTTTTAATTCATAAAATAACGTTTAATAATTTACATATTTTAGTCTCCTTAGTAAGACAAAGAACTTCACATAACCACAAATACAACTTTATATACAGATTAATTAAAACGAACGGATATTAAAAAAAAATAGTGAAGATTAACAAAAAAGTAATTGTATTGCATCTTCACGCTTTCAAACATGTATTTTGTATTTCATTTTATGTTTTTTTTAATGTAAGTAAAATATGGTGTGCCTCAATAATCTTAGAAAGTTGGGTATAGTTAATAATTTATGGGCTAATAAATTTATGAAGATCCTTATAATATTTTTATCCATTTTATATTCTTTGAAATAATTAATATATGTAGGTGTGTAATTTATATCGATACTAGGTATCGATACTGTGTATTTATAATATATGTAAGTGTGTATTTATCCATTTTATATTTTTTGAAATAATATAATATATGTAGGTGTGTATTAGTGTATTTTATATATACACACAATATTAAAAATTTTAGTATTTCGGTACTTCGGTATAATCGATATACCTAATTTTTAAAATTTTTGATAACATTATCGTACCGAAAATTTTCGATATTTTCGGTACGTTTAGATATGATAAGGACGGTATATCGATATTTCGTGTATTTCCCAGCCCTAATCAAAAGCATATTTTATCTCATTATTTTGCTGATTTATCTAGAAATAATGATAAAAAAAGGAATTTATCTATAAAAAACTATGTGGAAAGCGACTACTTAGTTCATCCGAAGCCCCTCATTTGGAGGGGCTCAGAGAATAAATGCAATAATAACACGACAATTGCAGTCCAAAAGAAAAAGATTACACTAAACTAAAGGAACAAGCTCCAATCCCCAAAAAAAATTATACAAAAAATTATATATATATAGATATTATTTTTTTCTTATAATTAGTCACCTCACCCTATCAACCGTTGGGCAGATGTGCTGTCCCTTGCACACAGATAATAAGCTTCAACCTCACCATACTCTCTTTCTCAACTTCTTCTTACTTCAAACTCACCAGAAAAACAGAGCACATTATATTATATTCTTCCAAGAATCTATCTATGGGTGGTTCAAGAAGTCGAAGAAATATGAAATGGTCACCTCAGCCATTAACTCCATTAATGGAAGGCCCAGATTTCGAAATGGAAGATCAAGAAACCAGCAAAAAGGAGAGTTCTTGGAGCTCATCAGAGAATGGTTCAGGCACCACCAGAGAAACGCCGTTCACAGCAGCAGCTTCCCTTCCTCGCCGTACGGCCCTGCTAAATCCACGACCTTAGGCTTCTGCTCGGCGTATTGGGTTGCCCACTTGCTCCGATTCCGATTACTAACAAGCCCACCTCTCAAATCCACATTAGGGACATCCCCATTGTAAGAAAGATTAAATCTTTCTGCAAATTTCCCCCCTTTCTTTCTGGGTTTCTGTTCTTGACGAATCGTATGGTGTACTGTTGTTTTTCCAGGAAAATTCGACTGCTTACTACATCATCCAGCAGTACCTGGCGGCGACGGGGTGTTCGAAGGCGTCGGCGTCGGCGGCGACGGCGGTGAAGAGCATGTACAGTTCAGGCACGGTGAAGCTGGTGAAGTGTGAGACAGAGGTTCGACGGCAAGAGTACGAGGACGATGGGTTCGAGGACCGGCGAAAACGGCTGCTTTGTGCTGTGGCAGATGTGTCCCGGCATGTGGTCGCTTGAGCTCGCCGTCGCCGGCAATAAAGTCGTCGCCGGCAGCGACGGCAAGATCGTATGGAGGCACACGCCTTGGCTCGGCACACACGCCGCCAAAGGCCCTCAGAGACTCTTCGCCGCATTATTCAGGTTCGAAAAATTCCATCTTTTTGTCATCATCGTCCCAAATCAATTTCTGCAAAAAAAAAAATCCCTATCTTTCTTTTAATTTAAATGGCCCATCGAATAGGACAAGGAAATAGAGAAAACAGAGAATTACAGCAGTCCCAAGATGTAATTAACAGAGCACATGATTAGAGATTCTAGATGCAATGTGCTATAGCTCTATGTCTAAGCATAGCCTAAGCTCTGTTCTTAATCAAGAAATGATTGCTTAATCATCGAACCACTTTACATTACTATTACCCACAAAACAACAGTTCAGAAAAAAAAAAAACAGAGACGTAGAGCACTCTCTTTTTTTCTTTCCTCTTTTTTCTTCTTTTTTTCATTTGAGGTAATGAGGATTTGAACAGAGCTGAGTCAGGCTATGATAGATATATGGAAACTGACAATTTGTCTCCTGCTTTACCCAACACTTATGTTTCGTACACAAACACAGCTCTGTTTAACGTGGAGGAAAACAGAGCACGTGACGCAGGCGTGATGTAAGCACTAGTACTATCTTCTTGGGATTGCCAAACCCTCTCAAAACTCTATTTCATTGTCTGTCCTAAAGTGACAGACATGTGCCATTGTTTGCGCTTTGGCTTTTTCGTTTCATCTTTTTGCTTTTTCCTCTCCTCCCAAAAATTCGATAAATCCTCAACTTGCGATTCAGTCCCTCGTCTCTTCTATATTGCAATTTGGCCCCTAATCGAATTGAAATAATCCAATTTTTGGGATCGAATCGCGGCAGGGATTGGACCCAAGGAGCACGGCGAGCCTATTCGCCGGAGCCCAGTGCATGGGCGAGAAGCGCATCGGCGAGCAAGACTGCTTCGTCCTCAAGGTGTCGGCGGACAGGGCGTCGATAGTCGACGAAACGAAGGGCCGGCGGAGGTCATCCGCCACGTACTGTACGGATACTTTGGGCAGAAGAGCGGACTTCTCATCTACGTGGAGGACTCGCACCTAACGCGCGTCCACGGCTCGCCGTCGGAGGAGGACGACGGCGGCGTCGACTCCGCCGTCTACTGGGAGACGACCATCGGCTCGAGCATCGGCGATTACCGAGACGTCGACGGCGTCATGATCGCCCACGCCGGCCGGACGGTGGCCTCCGTCTTCAGGTTTGGGGAGACGTCGATGCAGCACAGTAGGACGAGGATGGAGGAGGTTTGGACCATTGACGACGTCGTTTTCAACGTTCCTGGATTGTCGGTGGATTCCTTTATACCGCCGGCGGACTTGGTGGAGGCCGGCCGGTGAGATTCGGGTCGGGTCGGGCGGGCTGAAGGTGCCTTTTGAGAATTTTTGCTTTGTTTTTTTTGTTTTTATATATTAGCTCGTTGAAAATACTTGTTTGACGGTATTCTGTATATGTGTTTTATGGTATTTTGGAGTTTCTATATCAACTAAACTAATCTAGTTTTCTCTTTAAACAATTCTAATTTTATCTTGTTATCTATCTCTCTCCTTCATTCACTGGGCTGCTAATTTATTCACATACGCAACGATAATTTTATAATTTATTAGATCAACTCCAATAGTACACTAAATAACAACCTATACCTAAATTCTCCTCCAACACATACCCAAAACCAAACCTAGAATAGGTTTTTTCACAATTTCTCTCTCTTCCAATACCTATATTTGAGTTTCTACTATTCATCACCTTAAAACTTTTTAAGTCTTATCATTTGACCCCTTAAATTCTAGTAATTATATTTTCAACATAAAATATTTTTTACTAAATTTTATTATTTATATTATTCTTTTATATTATCATACATGATAATATTTTTCAAAAAGACTACAATTGGCACATTGAAAAAAGACATTTAGTACCGAAATTGAAAATTGACATACGAGCATAATATGTCGTGTATTTTTTTTCTTAATTATATTTCTCCGGATTTTGTGCGTACGATTTTATCACTTATATCATTAGTTTATTTCACATTTTTCCAATCAATTTAAAAATATAAGTTTTTGTCTAATTTGTAATTTTAGTAAAATATGTGGGTTTTATTGAAATGAAATAAAAGTTGAAGTGGAATGAATATTCTGAGAATATTTTTTTAGTTTGAGAATAAGTTTAACTGTTGGACAGTTGAATGTGACATTTACTGTAAATAGTTTTCGAGAATTGGTATACTGTTTGAGTGCTATTACACAGCAGAATAGGGTCGGGTCGGATCGGTAATTTTTAGTGATTGGTTCCGAATTAGACGTGGGCTTTGGGCCGGTCCAACCCGAACCGGCCCAAAACCGGCCCGCTAACCCTGCCCAAAACCGAACCGGTTAGAACCGGTTCCGGATCCGGTAACCGGCCCATTTAAATTGGGCTGGGCCGGTTAGCGGCGTGGAACCGCGGTTCACCGGTTTCGGTTCCCGGATCCGGTTCCGCGTTTTCGGTTTCGGTTCCGACCGGAACCCGGAACCGGCCTAGCCGTTGGGCCAACGCCCCTTTGATTTTTTTTTTATTTTTTAATTTTTAAAACTGAAAATTACAGTTTTTACCCCAAACGAAAAATCTATAAATACCACCTCATTTTAAACCATTTTACTCACAATTACATCCAAATCTCTTCCAAACTCTCTCAAAAGCTCTCAAAAAAAATCATCCTATTAATATTTATATTATTAACACTAATAATTATTTTATTTACACTACACTACTACACTACACACACTCACTTATTTATTATTACCATAATTGAATTATTATTTTTGCACTAATGGCGTCGTCATCGAGAAATCCTAACCCTCGTGACGAAGATGCTTTTATGATTTTAGGTAACGCCGACACATTTCGGGGAAATGCCGACACCGACGATGAACCGATGCACCGGAAACGAATCCGACGGCGGCGACCGACGAGGACCGAGCCAAGCTTCTACGGCGACGACAAGAAGAAGCAACAACCGCGTGCTCGGCGGTCTAAAGGTATGGAATTATTTCGACTTAGAATGGATAAAAATAATCCCAATTCAGGTACCGCTTATTGGCAAAATGTGCCGCCACACCCCTACACAATTAAGAACGGACCGAATCAAGGTGGGACGGCTCGCTGAAAAACACCTCCAGAGGGCGCATAACTCGGGGACTCTAGAGCCGGTAGGAAACGACCCGACAACAACAAATAAACGTAAGTACGGGTAAGAATTTTGTATTACTACTAGGGAAATTTTCTAAAAAAGCATTAGTTTAAATTCGTAGTTATGTGTGAAGAACCCTTTTGCATTGCGGAAAGTGAAGGGTTTATCGAATTTACGAGTACGATACAACCCGGATTCCATAACGTGACCCTAAAACCCTTAGGAAATATGTGTTAGAAACTTTTAAGGAATATCAAACTAGCTAATTAGTCATTTAGCTACAATTACGTGTAGGATTAGTTTGACTACCGATATTTGACTAATATTAACGTCGCAATCTTATTTTAAGTCGTCACCGCGCCCATTGGATAGATGAAACATGGACCATGCAAAACGTATTCTTTCCCTAGATCCCCTAGATTCGCAACATAATGCCACTACGATATCGAACTATGTGTTGAATGTCGTTAATAAATTTGTATTCAAGATAAGATTATGTCTATCCCTTAGATAATCTAGCGCGAAAAACGTAGCGATAGGGATCCTTCGTAGGCAACTTAGGTTACCCTTAGACGGCAAATTATTACATGCTAGGTGCGCTTGCCATATTATTAACTTGTGTGTGCAATGTGCTTTTGACGAAGTTTTGGGAGATATTGTAGAAAGTTTAAGGTAAGAGGTAAGTTACTTCGGGAACGCCGCATCGGAACGTCGTGGAAGCAAACCGTCCTTGCCGCCGGCCTCCCGTACAAGAAGTTTCCGTTGCCAGTCCCGACTAGTGTGGAACTCGATGTACCACCCTCCTCAGCACCTTCATGCGTTACAAGGACTTGTTGACGCCTTTTTGAACGAGGCCGCAGTCGGCACCACCTCCAGGTATGAATTACGAGAACTTGATTGGGATATTGTAGGTTTGGTCGTGTCCATACTTGAAGTGTTCGCCGAGCTACGGAGAAATTTTCCGGAGTTCACTACCCGACGTCCCCATTATTCGTCCCGAACCTCTTCGCGATGTGCTACAAGTTCGGGAGTTTTCGCACAATCCATACTTGTGTAACTTCATCCAAAATATGGAGAAGAGTTCAGAAGTATTGGGAAAGAATCCCAATAGTACACGGTTTGTCGGCCTACTCGACCCTAGTTGCGGTGTTGATACATTTGATATTTTTTTCGAATATTATGCTCAGTTTCTTGGAAAGAAAGTGGACGACCAAAGGACGTCAATTCACGCTTCTCTCCAAGAACTTTTTTCTTTTTATTCATCTGAGCAGGGACATAGTGTGGAGCACCCGTACCAGCGAGCGAAGCCGGTTCGTCGGAAGGAGGCGGCGGCGCATTGGGACTACTACGAAGATTGAAGGCGCAAAAGACGAAGACCAAAACGCGTGCATCGGGGTCGGAACACGAATGAGATCCAGCTCTACCTGAGCCACAAAACTTCCATACTCCCGAAGACTTCGACGTTTTGGTCTGGTGGAAGTCGAACGGACTCTTTATCCGACCCTCTCCGCCGTCGCTCGAGACGTTTTTAGCCGTGCAAGCGTTAGCGTCGCCTCCGAGTCCGCATTCTCTACCTCCGGGCGATTATCGGCGACAGACGCGCGAGCCTTAACCCGACTTCCCTCGCAATGTTAACATATTGAAGGATTGGTATTTGGCCGAATCGAAGAAACCGACGGGAGAACGCCATCGATGGTTCCGTTCTTCCAGTTCGGACGAAGACGAAGAGGCCTCTACATAGTTTTAATTAATAGTCATCGAATAAATTGTATTTTTTATTTCGAATATTTTTCTTTTTTGTATTTGTAACTTGTAAGTTTTGATTTAATTTTCTTTCTTTTATGTTTTTATTTGTATTTTTTAGGTAGTTTTTTTTTTTATTTTTTTGTACTTTTCTTATCTTTTTTTTTTTGTTTTTTTGGAATAAAAATTTTGGATATTTTCTAAAGAATTTTTTCATAGCAAAAAAAAAAAAATAAACGGGCCGGTTCCGGTTCTGGAACCGGAAGGCGCCAAAGAGGCCCGGGGTTCTTCGTATGGTTCTGGTCCGGTCCCTGGAAAATGGTTCCGGAAACCGGAACCGGAACCGGAACCGGAACGGTGCCGGAACCGGTTAACCGGAACCGGTTGACCGGAACCGTAGAACCGGCCCGAACCGGCCCAAACCGCCCAAAGCCCCCACTAGTCCGAATGAGTGAAGGCAAGGGCATAAAGGTAAATAACGTGCGATTGCCGTATTAATCATAGTTATTACATCGAAGACTGATCAATCATAAAGGCAATATAATAAGAAAATAATTTGGAAAGAAAGGGAAATTACGAAGGAGCTGCTATAGGAATTCTGCAAGGCCCAGCTCGTTCGTTGTTGATTTGCTCAGGAATCGAAAGGTGGAAGAGTTGGGTTTTTTATCCTTCGCTTGCAATATGGTTAGTGAGGAACATCTTTTGTGGGCTATTGGATAGCTTTCCTCTCAACGTTTCTTGCGAATTCCCTTTCTTTTTGGTTCAAGATATAATAATTTCCAGCTGAATCTTGCTCTCTTCGTGCAGTTTTTTTTGCTTGTATATTTCATCAATATGGTCGATGTTTGCGTGGTGTTGAGTTTACTAGCTAGAGCAAGCAAGAAGTGTTATGTTTCGATGCACAATGTGAGTTTTACGAGCTTGGGTGTGTGAAATTTGATTGGTTTTGTTATACTATTTGCAGAACAAGTTGGGCAGAGGCAGCGTGAGAAAGTTCAGCAATTCATGGCATTACTGGGGCGAGGTATCTTTAGTACTCAGTCATGTAGTTGTAATCTAACTGCAATGCTTTTATTTTTCTTTGAGGATTTTATTCTATGTAGTTGGTGTGATACAAATTCTGAGATAATTATCTTGTATGCAGTGAAAAACACGCTATTCAGGCTCTGAAATCCAGTGATTGGCATGTTGAAGGAGCTTTTGATGCATTTTAACAGCCAGTCTCATAAAAGATCGTATACTGACACAAGGCATTTTGATGAGCTTTACAATAGATACAAAGGCAATTTATTTTCATATTTTCAACGTTTTTCTTGTGGTTTTTTTTTGTTTTGGCACGAAGTTTGTATTTTAAAATGAAAAGGGAGCTACTATATACTGTGTATTTGCGATCTTTTTCCGAACACACTCTTAAAATTTGCCTCACCCTCTGCAGATCCCTATGCTGGTATGATTTTGGTTGACGGTATCACTCTTCTCTGCAATGACATTCAGGTAGAGTTAGCAACGATGCTCTAGTGCAGACGTGTTCGTCATCTTTGTGTTGTGGCAGCAAGCAACTGAGAACCTTTATATCTTGAAAAGTTTTTGTGGATTAATGCATTCAATCCTCATAGATTTAGCCCTTTTTTGGGTCAGTTTACTTACAGTTGTGTATCATTGCAGGTCGATCCTCAAGATATTGTCACGGTAAGTTTCACTTTAGTCCGTATGAAGTAAAATGGCTTAAAGCCAAAAACCACTTGAATATGGTTGAAATTATGATATATGTGCTATCAGTATATACAAGTTAACTAATATCGATGCATATTTCCTACGGGAATTGGTTTATTCATAGTTTTCTTAAGAGAACTTTTTTTGCAGTTGGTTTTGTCATGGCATATGAAGGCTGCCACCATGTGTGAATTCTCAAGACAAGAATTCATTACTGGATTACAGTCCCTCGGGTTAGGATCGTCCACACACAACAAATATTTATGTTTTTCTTTGATTTGGATTACTCGAGTTTTACATTTTTTGTTTTGACAGAATAGATTCACTGGAGAGGTTCCGCGAACGGATACCGTTTTATGCGTGCTGAACTGAAAGATGATCGTATGTGATGACATGGATATCCCTCTACTTGTTCAATAAAGTTATTTACTTTTCCTCTACAATACACATTTAGATGTTTAGGTCTTATCTCCAATGGATTGCTTGAATTATGGATCTTATCATTTGCTATGTTCATGAATATTCAACATATCCTCCGAGCCCTAGTGAAACACCTTCTCATAGCTCATAATTAGCGATAAACGACCTCAAAGTGTTTCATGTCATGAACTATTCGACTGCATTCTGTTTCTGTCACTAACTTGTGCTTAACATTGATTCCAGAAAAGTTTCGAGATATCTACGAATTTGCTTTTGGCTGGGCCAGAGAGAAGTAAGTTGTGTTTCATTTGTTTTCTTCTTTGCTTAGAATTATGTGATAGCTATTTCTGAGTTTGAACACCATACAATTTTGAATGGATTCGAATAATTGCTGCTTGTAAAAATGTCCCTTTCAACTCCATCAAAACAATGATTTGTGTATAGTTCCTGTTAATGAATATTGTCTTACACTATGAACATTACCTTCATAATTTCAGACTACATCTTTATGCTGCCTTCAAAAATTCAACTCATTCTAATAATCAGAAACATTTTTTTTCCCTCAATTTCAGGGGCAGAAATCTCTTGCACTTGATACAGCAATTGGGATGTGGCAATTGTTGTTCGCTGAAACGAATTGGCCATTAGTTGATCATTGGTGCCAATTCCTTCAGGTAAGTACTATTGTACGCCTTCTATTCGATAATTTTGCTCGTGCATTTCATTACGAACTTTTTCTCGCTTCAATTATTTAGGCGCGCCACAATAAACAATTTCCCGTGACACGTGGTCCCAGCTTCTCGAGTTTGCTAGGGTACGTAAACGACTTTCGAATTTGACCGAAGAAATGATGTTTTTTTCTTATTCCTTTTTCTTCACTTGGATTGGAGCTTAAACAGATGTTTTTAGAATTGAACGAATTATGCGTATCGATTTTCAGACAGTGGACCCACATTGTCAAACTACGACCCCGACGGTGCATGGCCCTACCTATCGAACGAGTTCGTCGAGTACTTGAACGAAAACGGCATTACCAAAAGGGGAAAGCTTAGCAGTGATTGGAGCTACAGTGGCTGATCAATGGAATAATAAGCATATGTTGTATATATTTCTCTGTGTCTGATTTCAGATTGGTGATTTTTCAAGTGTTTCAAGCTTAGGCTTCTGAACAGAAGAAAAAAACAAAGGAGCCATACATTATAAAGGTTAGCATCTAAACAAAAAACTCGCCTTTCGTCTACGATCGTCTTGCTTAAGCGTATAAATGTTGAAACCACGAAAAGCGAAACTGCGATTCTTTTTCTGAAGCTAAGATGACGTTCGCTTCTTTTTGGTTCTCTTGGGCTTATTGCTTTTATCTTTCAACAAGCCCTTTTTCGGCGAGCGACTTGAGTTTCTGGGCTTTTCTCGCCTTCGCTTTTTCGTCGAACCCATCGTCCATCATCTTCATCGCAGCGACTCGCCTTGCCTTATACACCTTAAGAAAGAAAAACACACACTCATCAATCGCAGTAATATAAGTAGTAAACATTCAAGAAAATGCGCTAATTTAGCTCTCTTCTTACCCGTGTAATATTGTTGTCGAGCACTTCCTCTTCGTCGCACTCAAACTTGTCCATTTTCTTCCCAATCTCCGCTTCTATTTCGTGTATAAGATTCACATCGTTCTGCACACACATTCCATAACGTCGAGTAACGCATTTTATCGCAAAGAAGACTGAAAAACAGCAAACTTCAATATCCAAAAACCTGAGTAATAAGCTAAGTGCCAAACCGCCCCTTCTCCCCCCCCTTGCCGTACGCCCAACGCGGTGAACATAGTCCTCGGCCGACCTAAAAGTTAGTTACCTTATACCTTCGTAAGAATACGCTAAGCAAAGAAAGAAATCATACAGCAATAATAAACGCCCGAAAAAAAACCATCACCTAGGAATATCGTAATTTATAACCAATCGACAGTGGGTATGTCCAGCCCTCTATTTGCAACATCAGTAGCGATCAGCACAGAAACCTGCCCAGTTTGAACTTGTGAAGCGCTGATAGCCTCAAAGACTGTGATTTGAACGAATGCAATGCTGCTACTTCCACGTCGAGCTGTTCTAACAGCAAACTCAAAAGCTCGCAACTTCTGAAAGAACCCCATGCTGTAATACTCAGAAAGTTTCGATGGCCATGAAAGAAGGAGAAGCTACGAAAAAAGGCCCATACCTGCAATGGAGACGAATATAATGGCTGATCGAACGCCCATTTCCTCAAACTTGTTTAGTATGTGGAGCAGATAAACTTCCTTTTACGTTCTTGGGAATAAAAGAACTGCTGTTTAAGAGACTTTACAGTCTCCAACCCTTTGTAGGCGCGTAGAAATACCCTTGTTTTTCAGATATTTCGAGCAGTGTCTGCAAATTGCTCGTCATGGTGGCCGAGAATAGTAAGGTCTGCCTTGTCTTGGGCAAGCAACGGAAGATAACCCTCAATTCATCTTCGAAATGGACGCCCAATACTCTATCTGCCTCGTCA
>JAPQWV010003110.1:0-45705 GCA_027422505.1 Craterostigma plantagineum
CCAATACAACGTTTGCTGTTAGTAACGTCGAGATTGGGTCGAATTTGAAACATGAATTTTTCAGCTATTAAACGTATGTTTTTTCATCTAAAAATATTATTTTGGGGAGCACTAAATTGTTATTTTTCGTCGCTTTGGAAGGGTTAAATGTCTTATCGCAACTGGAAAATTTGTCATTCGTTGTGTTGTTCTGTTATTATAGATGACACACATGTACTAAATATACAAATTTTAGAACTAAGTACAAGACTTTTGATATTAAACTGAAAGAAAATGTTTCCTATTAGCTTAAAAGTGTTAGTTTTGTTTCGAAACTTGTTATCGCGTCATTCAGTTAGGTTCGCATTGTTATCACGTTATGATCTATTCATCTTTGCATTGTAACCATTTTAATTAGCAAACGTCCGCTTAGATCTCATCAAAATTCTTCGTTATTCCATGATTAACATCAATAATTATTATCGATAACTAAGGCTCATGATGAAATTGTGTCGAATTTACATTATCCGGTCATTAAAGTCGAGATTTCACCGTATTAAACGAAATTTCCGTATTGTGTTTGAAGCTTTCGTGCTTTATGAACTTCGAAAATTCTCTTCGAGTATGAAGACCCATTAAAAATTGAAGCCGATACAACTTTGTGCTGTTAGTAACGTCGAGATTGGATCGAATTTCGAACGTGAATTTCTTCTTTCGACCGATTGAGTGTAAGGAATGTGTTATTGCAGGAAGCGGTATTGTTTTTGAATGATGTGTTACTTTTGCAACATCATTTGTTATTTACTAAACGAAACGTGGTATTTTCTGCTATACGGGCAATATTTATTTTCTCACATTAACGTCACTAATATCCGAAACTTATCAACACTTATGATCAAATTAACGATAGTTTCACCTTATATCATCACAATCGTGGAGATCTATTCGGGTCTGAACGTGAAATCTCGTTTCGATCGATGCGTCGCTTGTTGGGAGAGATCGATGCGAAACTGTTATTATTTTTCGAAACTTGTTATCATATTATTCAGGTATTTTTCGTTGATTTGGCATATGTAGTGTTTAAATATGTCTTATCACATCATTTATGTATTTTTCTCTATTTATTCGTTTTATTAGTATTGGTATTATAATTGATAAAGTTGTTACTAAATATATGCGATATTGTACTCAATACAGACAATTTGTTATCCAAATGAATGGAAGTGTTTCATTTCAGCCTGTTATAATTATTTCGACAACTGTAATCGGATCATTTGGGTATTCTGTGGTAAATTTCGCATATGTCAGGGATAATTATGTCTTTTCGCAGTCTTTAGGTAGTTTCCACTGAATTTTCCAAAAACTAGGTCCTTTATCCTAAATCAAACTCAAATGGGGCCTGAACACAAAGTTAAACATCTTAGTAGGCCTGATCTTTAATTAACCCTTTTTTTAATCCATAAATAACGGCAATAATGTATCTACAACCTTTATATTAGGATTGTTTTGTTGAAATAAAATAATTGATTGCCCTTTTGCCTGTAAATAAAGTAGACAAAAGGACTGCGTCATACCAACAAAATAAATTATGTGCGTTTAACAAAATTAGTGGATCATATCAGCATTAAAGCAAGCAGATCACATCGGTTGGAATAGACACATCCAAACACTGAATTTGTAATTCCATTATTGCCCTACAAAACCGAATTATAATGCAATTTGCAATGCCACGCATCCTTCAAATATATAAGTATGTTGAATTATAATTGGACAAAATTATATCTGCATTAAAAATGTCAGAATCACCACATATATGACCTATGATCGTTGAACTAGCATTTTGGTAGTGGTGGATCGCCTCTCGAAATACGGGCATTTTGTGCCATTGAGGGCACCAGTCACAGCAAGAAGTTTAGCCGAAAAGTTTGTAAAAAAAATCGTCCGATTGCATGGCGTACCAAGGACTATTGTAAGTGATCGGGATCCCATTTTCATGAGCGCTTTTTGGCGGGAACTATTTAAGTTACAGGGCACGGGACTGAAGTTCAGTTCGGCATATCACCCCGAGACTGACGGGCAGACCGAGGTTCTTAATCGTGTCCTCGAGACATATTTGCGGTGTTTTTCGTCGGAGCAACCGAGGAAATGGGCGGGGTGGTTAGCATGGGCTGAATATTGGTATAATACATCGTACCAGACGGCAGCAAAATTAACTCCATTTGAGGTGGTCTATGGGAGGTCGCCCCCAACTCTACGGCGATTCATTTCTGGGGAATGAAAAATCGATGCAGTGGCCGAAGTTTTGGTGAGCCGAGACAAGATATTGCAGGTACTGCGATCGAATTTGGAGAGGGCCCGACAACGCATGGTTCTATACGCAAATAAACATAGACGGGATGTGGAGTTTCAGGTGGGTGACAAGGTATTTCTCAAGGTTCGGCCCCATCGTCAAACTTCATTAACAGCTACCTCGTACAATAAAATTGCAGCCAAGTACTATGGCCCATTTTCGATCCTTAAGCGAATCGGTTCGACGGCTTATGAATTGTGCCTACCCCCATCTTCCCGTATTCATCCGGTTTTCCATGTGTCTCAACTAAATCGAGTGGTTGGAGATCATCCTGTGGAGATGGCATTACCGGCAAGTTTAGAAATAACAGAGAGTTCTATATTTGAGCTAGAAGAAATCTTAGGATCCCGCATTCGACAAGTTGATTCTCGCGAAATACACGAAGTTTTGGTGGGTTGGAAGGGTAAACCAAAAGATGAGGCGACGTGGGTTGAAGTGGAAGATTTGGCTCAACAATTCCCACAATTTAGCCTTGAGGACAAGGATGTTCTAAGGGGCAACGAGTTGATGTGGAGCGAGCTGAGCAAGCGGATAAGTTAAACGAGGAAATAATCAACCATATCGGGTTTACGTGAGGCGCGCCAAGATGGATAAGAATTGAAGAATCTTTAATATTGGAGTTTCTATAAATAAGCGATCTGATCGCATCAAATCTTTCTAAATAATTGGTTGATTCCTAGCATTAATTATTTCCCTAGAATATAAGTTTTATCATCTATAAGAGGGCACTGACCCTTTGTATCGATTATCTATCTATGAAATAAAGTTATTAGAAGTTTGATCTTTGACAAGGACACAGCCGTCGTAAGATCTGTTCCAAGCTTATTACGTTTTCCTACCCATCAGTAGTTGAGACGCGGGTCAAGAAATGTTGACCATCCTATGCTTGCTTCGGTTGATCTACAATCAGGCAGGCGTCTTTCTCACTTTCACATTCGCTCAGCTCTTCTTCAGAGTTCGATTCCTCTGAATCTGTGTCGTCCCATCTGCGGGTATTCTTTTCAACTACAAGGACGCGTGATTTTCTCTTGCTTTTGAATTTATTTGCCTCCATTGATATTTCCTTCTTTTTGGAGCAATCAGCAATATAGTGTCCGGTCCTGCCACAGTTAAAACATGTGTTAGAATCTTCGTCCTTCCCAGCATGCTTACATCGTGGTGTTTTGTTCGGAGATCTCTTCATGAACTTTCCTAATTTTCTGATGAAGAGAGCATAACTTCTTCACTCATTTCGTCGGCAGTCTTGGAAGGCTCTGCTACTGCTAGTGCCTTGACTGGTTGAACCGGTATCACCTCCTCCAATCTTGTCTGGAGCTCAAACTCGTAAGCTTTTAAATCTACAAAAAGGTCATGCAACATTAGTTTGCAAGTCCTTCTATTCTTGCATGGCCATTGTTTTTACATCCCATCCTAGTCGAAGGGCTTCCATGGCCTTGATTTCCATATCCCCGTTTTCCATTTGTCTCCCAAGTGCTGAGAGATCATTGATAATGGAGCAAACGCGCTCCTCGAAGTCAGCCATGGTTTCTCCTGGCTTAATTCTGATGGTGTCGTATTTTTGAACGGCAACAACGAGCTTATCTTCCCTCGTTTGATCATTGCCTCGCAGATCTGACAGAGCTTGGTCCATACGTCCTTTGCGGTTTTACATGCCATGACCTGCATAAATATTCCCATGTTCAGCGTTTTGAACAGGGTATCCTTTGTGATGTTGTCAAGATTTGCCTTCTTTCTTTCTGTTGTTGTTATTTCATGTCTTTCCTTTGGAATTTCTTGTGGCTCATCAGGATGCCGCCGCATGTCGTACGTTAACCTAAACACGAATGTTCATGTATTTATCACATCTATCATCCCGTCGTCTTGCACACAGAGATGAGTCATTATCTTTATCTTCCATTCAAGGAAGTTTTTCCCTGCTAAACATAGGAAGCGTATTTGATGAAGTCATGGTTAGTAAGAAAAATATCAAGTAATCCTCTCTGATGCCACTTGTTAGGATCGGTTACGTGTTTAGAGGGGATGAATAAACACTTGTCTCTTTTTCGGTTCTCAACCAGTTAAGGTTAGATACCCGTGCTTGATATTGTGTATGTGACTTGTGCGGAAGCAAACCAGTCGGTTTTGAACCAAGACCAGATGGAAGATGTGATCTGTGTGTGTTTGTTTGCGAAAGACACCAGTTTGTTTCTAGAAGTTCGGAGTCAAGAATCTCCTATATATCCCCTTCTTCCTCGCAAGGAAGGCAACACTAGAAGACTTTGTTTTACAACCCCCGTTGCACAACCTCCTTAGCTAGACTAACACAATACAACCCACACGGCTATACACAGCTAACTAAACTACTAGACGCCATTTAGACAGCTTTTTACAGTCCGTCTACTTTCAATAGCTTTTTACAGTCCCTTGAGAACAACTCACTCACTAACTGAAACGGTATAACTGTAGTGAGGACAACACCTAAATACTTCTATTGAGCTTTTTCTCGCGTCGTGTAATTTCAAAGATGGTGAATTAAGGTCTTCATCTTTCATCTCTCCTTTTTATAGTTGGGCTTGATGTAGAAGACCGTTGTGAGATAGCTCTTTGTACCGGACAGAGCTTTTAATGACTTTCCCCGAAATGTCTGTCCGGTCTTTGCAGCTGTTGCCCTGTTCACTTTGGTTTATTCCTTATTTGGTTTAGTTTGACTTCAATTTGGCTCTCGTTGTCAGTCTTGAATTAATTGCTCGTCAGAAGTCTTCAACTTGTTACTATTCAAATAAATTTGAATCTTAGTCCACCGTGGCACTTCCGGTATTTGCATTCCGGTCTTCAGTGACCTTTTATCCTTGATCCGTTGTTGGGTGCATTTAGCGAACTGCTTTCCGGTATAGGTTTCACCTGTGTCTAACCGGTATACTTAATTAAGTTAAGTCTTCACCAGAACAGTTAATCTGAATTCTTTAAATTCACGATTCCTAACAAACTCAAATACGAATTCAAATCGAATTTAATTAGTCGAAAAGTAATCAAATAAAATACAAATATTTGAATCGTTAGTAGAATACAAATAGAATATTAAAGTAGTCGACGTGATATCTGTTTTCAACCCTAGTTATAGGGCTTCGCTAAGCACAATTTTTTAGCTTTTTCCGCTTATAATTTGGTTGTTATAAATGGGCCTAACTGGTATCTTATATTATAATCATCCTATTACATTATAATCATCCTAATAAATTTGTGTTACCTTTTTGGTCCAAATGACTATGAGTATTATTCCAAGTAATTATGTAAATTGGGGGATACAAATTAGAAAACCCGATATGAATGTTTATATGATGTTAAGTATGTGATTTGTTCGATAAAGTGCTTAAGTATGATTAAATTGTTAAGACAATCGAATTAGTGTGATTTTGTGCTTAACTGGAATATTGTTGTGATCACCTGATAATGAACGTTTTCGCATGAACGGAATCTCACTGTGTGCTATATATGGAAAATATACTATGTTGAGTGAGATGTGAACTGTCTGCGAGATTGAGTTATTTAAGGAAATAATATCGTTGTGATCACCCGGATATGAATGACTGATATATATGGAAAAGATATTCTGTTAAGTGCTTACATGTGATTAATTTATTTTAGGCAAGAATATCGATGTGATCACCCGGATATGAATGACGGATATATATATGGAAAAGATATTCTGATTAAGTGCTTGCATGATTGATTTATTTTAGAAAAGAATATCATGATATATCCGTTTGAGTGCTATCTTATTTGACTTTCAAATCAGTGAATTATGATCTATCTTTCCTTATGCGAGTTGGGATTATATTTTGGAAAGTGATTAATTGATTGGGCTTAATGTGATAAGATGCTGATTGAGTCTATTTATGGAATGTGCTGAAATCGGATGAGATCACCATACATGGAAAGTATGTATTTACCTTATAATCAGTAGATCAAATCTTTCCTTGTGCGAATTGGCTATCATATTTCGGGAAAGAAATCAGTTGATTGAGCTTACTATTGATAATATGCTGAGTGGAACTATATATGAAATATGCTAACAAACGGATGAGATTACCCTGGAATGAAAGTAAATCTGTGGTATTTAGGGTAAGTGATCATGCATGACCGTTGTGCTTAATTGGTTTATTCTTGGCATGATTCTTTGAGTTAATGCACATGATTATTGAGCTTTCTCTTGCATATTCTGTGCTTAACTTTCGTTGTGAAGTGAAGAAGATGTCCGTGGGTCTATAATAGAACAAAACACTTCACGTTGAAGGGTAACGAAACGAACACACAAGCCATAGAATTCCTTAGACTGTTTTGAGCTTTAACTTGCAAAAAATTCGTAGTTTGTGTTGGGCTTTACTATGTGAATCTGTATCCGTGAGCGATCTTTAGCAACACCCTACCCTAAAACCCTAGTCTTCGGACGTGATTTGTCTTCGGACGTGTTGCGCGCACAAAGGAGCACGGTTGGAGTCTTTCACATGTGGAGGGACGAATTTGGTGGATTCGATGGCCCTTCGGTAGCAAGCTGCATCCAGTAGGGGAATTGGTTTCCTGGATAAACAACGTGGATCGAAACTTGGCGTGCGATAGCCTAGGTGGAGGTCTAGTTTCCAAAGTGCTTCGGTAGTGTAAGGTCGATCATTTTGTAACCATAACCGGTAATACTTAGTGATTGATTGGAACTCTTGGGGAGATCACACCCCAAGGACAGGATTAAACCCCAGTTGGGAATATAACCTGTATAAAAAACTCGTCTCACTTTACTTTCAGTTATTTACTTTTATGTGAGACAAACCCGTAACGCCTGCAATTAACTAGGTAATATCATTGGAACGCTTTCTGGAAATAATGAGACATTTTGTGAAACAGGGTTAGGGAGATAACGTAGACACTCTTCCCCCCCTCTTAGGCATATTTTATACTTCAGAAAGTATCGACATGTTACAACGAAAGTAAAACTGACGTTAAACTCATTTTATTTATCGATTTTTTTTTGTGTTAGAGTAATAGTTAGTCTAGAAAATATAATAAATATAAAAGCACTCGAAGTTGGTGTTTAGCAGATCGAAAACAACCAGAAACGAAAATCTCATACACTTCCCTTACTGACTTCTACTCCCACATCCAATAGACAATGTTTTTTATTGATTGGCGCTCCAACTTACTCTCTCAGCTCTATGTTTACTACTTACACTAGTTTGCTCTTATATAGAAGATAAAGACGCTCCAAACAAATACAAGAAAAAAACGTATTAGACACGGAAATCAGTGTCGAAAAGTTCCATATCTGTTTGAGTCATTAGACACGAATTATCACCATCTGATTCTATAGGTGTTGTTCTCGTAGCAAATTTTGACACGGATAATACTTATGATATTTAGTCAGAAACCGTTTCCAATATCGTAATTTAGACATGAACAAATTCCGTATCTATATTTTGTGTCCGATATTAGGTTTTCTTGTTGTGTCAATCACCAGTAAGAATGGGAATTGTTCATGTTTTGTAACAGCCTTGGAGCGTGTCTAGCGAACTTGTACTAGGAGCTTCAAGATTTTTACACGCCGTCAGATCCTTTTTTTTTCATCAACAGCTCCGCAAACCTCAGAAGTTAGTTATATCATTACAGCTTCTTGCTCGAGTTCTTCATGTCTTCAGCTTAGTTTCAATCTAAACAGGTCTCAGACCAGACCAAAACTTTACGCTTGATCATCATTTAAGTTTTGCCCATTGTTTTTAATATTCATCGTGCAATCTGTTTTAAACAGGAAGTTGTATTTTATTCCGGCGCATTGATTACATATAAGGAACCATCCAATGTAAAACCCATACTTGTAGCATAATAGAATTTTTAAAAAATAATTGAATAAAGCAAACCAAATCATAAAGTAAACAATGGGTGTGACAATTTATTTAGATATATTTATCTATATATATATATATATATATCAAGATACATCAAACACAACCATCTACTTTCCAACCAAAAACCCTAATCTATCACTTCACTTCTTCACACATTGATTAGCGGGCCACCTTTGACATACTCCGAAAAGGCGAGAGCCACGAGCCCAATCATGGTGAACCTCCCATTCCATATCTCGGCGTCTGAATTCCAGAATCCGTGGTTCTTCGCCTAGGGAGAAAGCCCTCTGTAGATAGGAATCAGAGTGGCGAGAGCCAAACACTGCGCTTGTCAGAAGGAACCATTGAACGCCCACCGTTGATCCTATGGCCGCCACGAATCCTATCATTGCCGCAGAATATTTGTTTTCGATGCAGAAATAAATTCCATATCTATATTTCGTGTCCGATATTAGGTTTTCTTGTTGTGTCAATCACCGATAAGAACCTTAGCGAACTTGTACTCGGAGCTCCAAGATTTGTACAGCACTGTCAGATCGTTTTTTTTTCATCAACGGCTGCGCAAATCAGAAGTTAGTTATATCATTACAGCTTCTTGCTCGAGTTCTTCATGTCTTCAGCTTAGTTTCAACCTAAACAACTCTCAGACCAGACCAAAACTTAACCCTTGATCATCATTTAAGTTTTGTCCCATAGTTTTAATTATTCACCGTGCTATTTTGTTTTAAACAGGAAGTTGTATTTTATTCCGGCGCATTGACTACATATAAGGAACCATCCAATGTAAAACCCATACTTGTAGCATAATAGAATTTTAAAAAGGTAATTGAAGAAAGCAAACCAAATCATAAAGTAAAAAATGGGTGTGACAGTTTATTTCGAGATATATTTATCTATATATTATATTATATATAATATATATATATGTATATATATATATATATACACATCAAACACAACCATTCTACTTTCCGAAAACCCTAATCTATCACTTCACTTCTTCATACATTGATTAGCGGGCCACCTTTGACGTACTCCGTAAAGGCGAGAGCCACGAGCCCAAACATGGCGAACCTCCCATTCCATATCTCGGCGTCCGAATTCCAAAACCCATTGTTCTTCGCCTCGGGAGAAAGCCCTCTATAGATAGGAATCAGAGTGGCGAGAGCCAACACTACGCTTGTCAGAAGGAACCATTGAACGCCTCCGTTGAACACCTGAGAAAATACGTCCCGCCCAGTCGCTAACTCTACTCCTATGGCCGCCACGAATCCTATCATTGCCGCCCGCCCGTTGATCCTCTCTGGCGCCAATCCGTCGAAGGAGAACAAATCGACTGTTCTCTTTGTCGTCACCTTACTTCTATTTGGAGTTAGGTCAGGTCCTCCGTCGTGTGTCTGTTGTTGCTGTTTTTGCTGCTCCTCCTTCTTCTCATTGTCCTAAGCATATAAAAAATTCAGAACCAGTTTACTAAGAGTGTGTTTGGTTTAAAAACTTTAGTAAGGAAAAGAAGGAAAAAAGCATGGTGGTTCGATGCTGGAAGCGAATTTACAACGGTTTGATGTGGTGACTTAATTTTTCTTCTTTTTTTTCAGGCGTTTGGTACGTGGAATTCGATGCAGAAAAGAAAAAAAAAGATAAAGCTTATGGTGCTTATCGAAACAGTGTACCGTTCGTTTAGTGCATCTTACCATTATACTTTTTCGTTTCTTTTCCAAATCGAACAGCACCAAACTCCACCCTAAGTTTGTGCGTATGCATGTAAAGGAAACTCATGAATATATATACCTCTCTTATGCTTCGGACAGTAAACGTAGCATTCCTCTTAAGTGCAAAGGCATAGCTTTGCTTTCCCAGGAAGAGGTTGTTTGGGCCAAACCTCGTAATACTGCTTTGTCCTCGGCAAGAAATTGCTGGCATCGCTGTGTAGCAAGTAGCAGAACTCATAATGGATTATTAGCTCTTTATCGACGAATAGTTACGGTTGAAGATTTAATTTATTGATTGGCAATAAACAGTGAAGAACGAATTCCTTTTGAATGTTGGGAGGTAAATAAAAGAAGTCGAGGATATTTATAGGTGAGATATGAGGACATTTGAGTGGTTTACATCCACGTAACATTTAAAGGAAACGAAATCAGGTGGATTCATATCTTGAAATTAATAGGTGATGTTTTTCGTGTAGTAGGTCTATAATGTCTAGAAATTTCCGAAGTCTTTTCATTTGATAGTGAAACTCGACTGTACTTGCATGTGTACTGTATTGTCAGCATGGAAAGTTTGTTTTTTCTTACCATCGTTTCCGTGTTTATTGTAACAACGAGACTTAACGGTGTGTGTAATATTCATTTTTAAACAGGTGGCGTCTCGCGAGTTGGAGGGTGTTGAGTAGGCATTCAAATTACTCGATTTTTTTTTATTCGAGCTTCGATTCTGAATTTAAGATTTGAAGCCGAATATTTTGAATACGAATCCGAAAGGAAAATAATTTTTATGATTCAAAAAATTGGACATCAAAATATTTATGTTTAATTAACTAAACACAAAAATAATTTAGTCGCACAGATTTGAATATTTCAAATACGGATTCGATTCGAAACGTAATGAAACAAGAATATATATTCCAATTGTTAATAGACTACGATAGAAGGTATTTTTAATTAAATAAACAAAAAAATTAATCATTAACAAAATAAACGTAAATCAAAAACCATTAATAAAATAGCAAACTTCCTACTCCCAGAATACGAGTTATTAACTCGTATTCTGGGAATATTATTTGAACTAGTCCGCTGACCAATTGACCTGACCTGGCATACGTAACTCGTATCTTCAGGATACGAGTTAGTAACTCGTATTTCTGGGATACGAGTTACTGTGGACTGGTCAATTGTTGACATGGCGATGACATGGCGTTGTAACTCGTATCTCCAGCACACGAGTTACTAACTTGTATCTCCAGGATACGAGTTACGAGGGGCCCGACCAACCTGCATGGTCATGCATGTGTCGGCCAATAATACGAGTATCTCGTACTCCCAGAGTACGAGTTACGGTAATTATTTCAATAATTCACGCAACTCGTACTCCTGGATTACGAATTACGTTATCTCGTACTTCCATTTTACGAGTTATAGTAAGTCGTACTTCCATTTTACGATATAATTTTCTATATAAACCCCCCTCGCTGATATCAAGATATCCCTCGTCGATAATTTATAATAACTCAAACAATGGTGTCGAGTCGCGTACAAGTCGTAGTATATTTCGCCGGTGAAATAATTCAGCCATCCGATTCTACCATCAAATATAGTATCCGCCCTGTTGGTTATAGGCGAATTCGTCGCAACACCAGTTTGACCGATTTTATATCGTTGTTGTTCGAAATTACGGGTGCTGATAGTAGTCGTTGTTCGTTGTTTGTCCATGGAAAAATGAATACTATCAACATTCCCGCCACTTTCATCAGCTTTTTCAAATCTCCAACGACAACGATCTGCAATTTTTTATACATCCCGACTCAGAGAACAATTGTGTTGAGGTTTTCGTTGAAATGGTTGAAATATTTTCGTGATCGCTTTCAAGAAGCATCGTCCCTAACGGCGAATAACGAAACGCTTTGGTCACGTTATGCAACGAGAATGTTTCAAAGTTGGACGGCAGAATCTTGGGATCACGTTGTATACCGTTTTGATGTCCGACAACATACAACAGAAGTCATAACATCTGGAATTCATCAGCGCACATATGTCGTAAGGATCAACGATCGAACATGCACGTGTGGAAATTGGAGCAGGTATAATATCCCATTTTCTCACGCACAAGCAGCTTGTCGTCAATGGCAAATTCACTCCGGTAGTCTAGTGGCGCAATATTACAGTAAGCATGAGTATTTGAAGACATATGAAGGTACATTTGAACCATTGCACGATGAACGGTACTGGACGCCCGAAAATCCGACTCTTATTCATAATGAGGCTCGTCGAGAGAGAACTGGTCCCGGTAGATATAGTCGAAATCGCATCAGGAATGAGATGGACAGGGGTGAAACTCGTGCTAGACAACGCGGTAGGCGTTGACAATAATATACAATGTTGTTTTCACCGTTTTAATAAGTACTAATATATAATAATAAATTTATTTCCCATAATAATAAATAATAATAAATATAATCATAATAATAAAAGAAATAAATATATCATCCTAAATGAAAATAAATTTATCAGAATAATAAATATAATCATAATAATGAATAAAAATAAATATAATCATAATAATAATATTATCATAAGTAATAAAAAATATTATATAGTAAAAACAAATGTTGTACGGAGTCCACGCAAATTGATGCGGCTGCATGCGATCGATGCACTCGCGGATCGTGCGTACGTTCGTATTCGTCGAAGTAGTAAAATCGAAGAATGAGTTCCACCCGTCAAATATTTACACAACATTTATAAAAGTAAGAATGTAAAATATTTTGCAATGTTCGGAAAAACGACCACACCTCGCAGCATGTGGCGGGGCCGGTAAGAGTATCCCGTCTACGACACGGGGCTCCATCGTGATCCGAAGATCACCCCGTACTGGCTGAAATGGCAAAATTCTCACATATGTCCATGCCTACAACAAATCACTTGTTCTAAATAAATGTTTAAAACCATTAAAATATAATAACGTTTTCTATATAATTACCTGCAACAGCCGTAGGGGTCCGCCTATATTTAGCTTTTTCGGCTCGCATGCCGAACAAAGCTCCCTGTATAGGAATGCCAGCACCGCACTGCCCCAACTATATGTGCTCACCTCCTCAATATCCTCCAACAGCTGAAGGTAACTCAATGATACGGTGCTGGCGCTACAATCGGAGAACATCACGGCACCGAAGAGCAGCATCGCTGATAAACGCATTTCAATGCGTTTATCGTAGTATTTATTCGGGGTATAATAGAGCTTTAGCAATTAAATTATGCATTTATTCGATATAGTTACACTTGTTTTATTGTTGAAGGAGCTTATGACGAGTCTCGGGCGAAAAGGAGCAAAAACGAGGCAAAACGGCGCGAAAAGGGCAACACTGCCCTCGGTCACGGCCAGACGCATTACGCGTCACGGCCGTGACGAGGGACAGCGCGCGGTGAGAGGGACGCTGATGATGGTCACGGCCGTGACGCTTAATGCGTCTGGCCGTGACACGAGGCAGAGAACCCCACTGATGATGGTCACGGCCGTGACCGACGATGCACTTGGCCGTGACCTTGGGCAGAGAAGGCGAGACGCGGGCGATGTTGGTCACGGCCGTGACGGCCCATGTCCCAGGCCGTGACCGACACGGGAATCAGTATAAAAAGCCCAAATTCGACCCCGAAAAAGACACAACTTACCAGAGATCAAATCCAAACCATCTAGGGACGAATTTAGGGCGAAAAGAACACAGAATTACATCCCGGAGCGCAAGAGACGAAGCGACGATGAAATCACGCCCAATTGATCAGAGAACGAAGATTTATCAAGCAAGCGCCGATAATTCGCCAGTATTCAAGAATCATGAGTCTTCCTTCTCTGTTCTCTAATTCTCTCATTGTTCTCTCATCAATTATGCGTAGCTAAATCCCGTTTGTGTTTGGGATTAGATGAACGCTAGGATTAGCCGTACTTAAGACGTATATTATTGTGACTTTGTGTTTTGACTATTTATCGTTCTATGAATATGTTTCGTCGCTTTAATATGTCTATGTGTTAAAGTGATCGTGTGGGTGACAGCTAAACAACGTTTAGGCCGTTCATAGAAGATAGGATTCGGGTATAGGGCGAAAGCAAATACTCGATCTTCGCCGTTAGTAATTATTGAATCTTAGATCCCCGCGAGCGTTTAGGGCGACATCAAATTCGCGAGCGGACAGGAAATTACTGCGATTTAGTCAAGATCACGTAGGAACGATTTTATTGTCTTAGTCGATAACACCTAGCGGGATTCGAATCCCGAGCACATCTTTATTATCTGAAGCTTCGTATCAGTTTTAAGCGTGCTAATTGAATCTTTAGTTGATTTAGGAACGATCTGTTAGGTTAAGTCGTCAACCAAATTGCGTATTTTGTTTAGGCTAAATATCGAGTCGAGAGGTTACTACTAGTACTTGATTTATTCCTTGTGTTCGATACTCGTTTACTCACTTTACTGCACTACAAACGATAGGTCCACTGCCTATCGCACGTCGGTGATAGTAATTAGGTATTCGTTTTAATTATTACTGTCGCACTTTCCATTCACACACCACGTGTTGATCAAGTTTTTGGCGCCGTTGCCGGGGAATAAATTGATATTAGGAACACCGTAGTTCGGTACTTTAGCCACTGTGATTTCGACGTTTTCTTTGCTTTTGCTGTTTGCGTTATTTGTATTATTTGCATTAGTTGCTTTCCTGCGTCGTTATTGATTTCGTATTCTTATTCGGCGTATTTGTTTACTTTTTTTTCGCTAATCTTTATTTCTCACTCATTGAAGGTACGATTCAGCAGTGAATGACCCGAAGCCATACATCGGGCCCCATCGTTGAAGCCGACCCAGATTTCGAACGAAAGTTGCGAAGGAAGCTTAAGTACGATAGCGAAGGAGCATCCACTAGCTCTCAGGACCACTTAGTTAGCTATTCAGAGGATAGTTCGCAGGAATCCATCCAAAATTCACGTGTAGAGGCAGCCGTAGATAGCCCCTACACAGAAGTAGACATGGCGGACCACCGAGTGCCCGTCCATAACATTCCCGAGGAGGAACCATCACTTCAGGACCTCCTCAAGAATGCCGCGCTAGGCAGTATGGAGTCGGCGATTGTCATTCCGCCGATCGAGAACAACAATTTTGAATTGAAGCACTCTTGGCTTCAGATGATTTTCCAGACGGCCCACTTCGAGGGCAACCCCGATGACGATCCTTACTCCCATCTGAAGGCGTTTCTGACGGTCACCGACACCATCAAAATCAATGGTGTTCCGGCGACGCGATTAAGCTCATGTTGTTCCCGTTCTCTTTGAAGTTCAGAGCCAATGATTGGCTTGAGATGTTGCCACCTCGCTCGATCACCACCTGGGAGGAGCTGCGAGCCGCGTTTATCGGCCATTACTTCCCACTTTCGAAGGTGCTACGATTGAAGACAGAAATCTCTTTATTCCATCAGAAGGAGTCTGAAAATCTCTACGAGGTGTGGGAGCGTTACAAGGCGTTATTGAAGAGGTGCCCACAGCACGGGATGTCGAAGGCAGCCCAGATCAACCAATTCCACGAGGGTCTCAATGATCAGACGGTTCATATGTTAGACGGAGCCGCAGGAGGAGGGCTCGTGAAGCTCAACGCCACCGACGCGTGGAATTTGATTGAGGACTACTCGAGGAACAGTTTCATGAGGGGCAATACCAGGATGAAGACGACAGGCGTCTTTGGAGTGAGCGAGGAGACGGCCACTAACGCTAAGATCGAGGCGCTCCAGCAACAACTCGCCTCGACGAACTCTCAGCTGCAGACGGTGATTGGTGCATTGCTTCCCAAGTCCGAGCAGACTCAGCCCGTGAATGCCGTAACGACCACCGCACCGACGCAGCATACGCCTTACGTGCCATTGTACGGAATTTGCGGCGCAGCCCACGAGACCTCAGATTGCCAACTTGGGCAGCCGCTGGAACACGTAGATTATATGGGAAAATTACCAAGTTTATGGTAGGGGTTGGACTAGTGCACGAATTGAGCGACTCACCATATGCTAGCCTATACACTTGAGTAAATTGAGTGAATCCTTGTGAGATATGAGTCTCGATTAGCAGTGCGAAGAAAATTCAGGTCGAGAAGTGCAAGTCATTAGTGTAATGTCCGTGTTGTTTGCTTGATTCCTTTTGTGCTTTCAAGCTTTGATGATAAATTGCGAACAATCGTGCCGTTATCCTAGTTTGATGCCTTACCTGATTTCTGATTTAATTGAGGACAAGCAAATGCTTAAGTGTGGGGAGGTTTGATAAACGCATTTCAATGCGTTTATCGTAGTATTTATTCGGGGTATAATAGAGCTTTAGCAATTAAATTATGCATTTATTCGATATAGTTACACTTGTTGTATTGTTGAAGGAGCTTAGAACGAGTCTCGGGCGAAAAGGAGCAAAAACGAGGCAAAACGGCGCGAAAAGGGCAACACTGCCCTCGGTCACGGCCAGACGCATTACGCGTCACGGACGTGACGAGGGACAGCGCGCGGTGAGAGGGACGCTGATCATGGTCACGGCCGTGACGCTTAATGCGTCTGGCCGTGACGCGAGGCAGAGAACCCCACTGATGATGGTCACGGCCGTGACCGACGATGCACTTGGCCGTGACCTTGGGCAGAGAAGGCGAGACGCGGGCGATGTTGGTCACGGCCGTGACGGCCCATGTCCCAGGCCGTGACCGACACGAGAATCAGTATAAAAAGCCCAAATTCGACCCCGAAAAAGACACAACTTACCAGAGATCAAATCCAATCCATCTAGGGACGAATTTAGGGCGAAAAGAACACAGAATTACATCCCGGAGCGCAAGAGACGAAGCGACGACGAAATCACGCCCAATTGATCAGAGAACGAAGATTTATCTAGCAAGCGCCGATAATTCGCCAGTATTCAAGAATCATGAGTCTTCCTTCTCTGTTCTCTAATTCTCTCGTTGTTCTCTCGTCAATTATACGTAGCTAAATCCCGTTTGTGTTTGGGATTAGATGAACGCTAGGATTAGCCGTACTTAAGACGTATATTATTGTGACTTTGTGTTGACTATTTATCGTTCTATGAATATGTTTCGTCGCTTTAATATGTCTATGTGTTAAAGTGATCGTGTGGAAAAACGTTTAGGGCGACAGCTAAACAACGTTTAGGCCGTTCATAGAAGATAGGATTCGGGTATAGGGCGAAAGCAAATACTCGATCCTCGCCGTTAGTAATTATTGAATCTTAGATCCCCGCGAGCGTTTAGGGCGACAGCAAATTCGCGAGCGGGCAGGAAATTACTGCGATTTAGTCAAGATCACGTAGGAACGATTTTATTGTCTTAGTCGATAACACCTAGCGTGATTCGAATCCCGAGCACATCTTTATTATCTGAAGCTTCGTATCAGTTTTAAGCGTGCTAATTGAATCTTTAGTTGATTTAGGAACGATCTGTTAGGTTAAGTCGTCAACCAAATTGCGTATTTTGTTTAGGCTAAATATCGAGTCGAGAGGTTACTACTAGTACTTGATTTATTCCTTGTGTTCGATACTCGTTTACTCACTTTACTGCACTACAAACGATAGGTCCACTGCCTATCGCACGTCGGTGATAGTAATTAGACCTCTTCCTCATCGCTATCATCCGTTATCGGATTGTGCAAAACCAACTCGATAATGACTTCATCGAAAGCGATGACCCCCTTATTTTATCCGCCGGCGGTCTAAAACCTAGCAACTCCTCACACTCATCTATCCATTGTGTGACCGTCCTAATATAAATCACACCAGAGACACAACTACCATCTACAGGCAACCCCCACAAGATACCTACGTCCTGTAAGGTAACGGTCGCCTCCCCAACAGAAAAATGAAACGTATGGGTCTCCTTCCTCCAACGCTCTACCAACGCTGTAATCAAAGAGGGTCAACCCTCTGCGACATACAGCTGTAGACGCTGTATAGACCCATCTCGTTCAACTTTCCTAATAAGCGACTGCGAAGGACGTTCGGTGCTTCTCTAGTACCCCACACAACATTCTCTAACGCCCTAATCTTAATAGTTCTATCTAACGCTGTCGCATCTAATAACAAATCCCTACTACGGTGATTAGACCGCATCGTCAACACCGAGCTATCAATGGGTCCGTAAGAAGAATCGAAATCCATTCTACATTTACATTTAAAAGAAAACCAAACAAATGGACAATCAATAAAAGCATTTGATATGATGAAATTTACACAAAAAATCGAATTTCGAATCATAACGTGGTACCCAAACTATTCGCACGTACGACGTCGTATGGGCGGCGGGTCAGCGGGATGCGGGGCAGCGACGGGCGTCGGGCAGCGGGCGCGGGGGGGTTGTCGGGGCGTCGGGCAGCGGGCGCGGGGGCTGTCGGGTGCGTCAGGCAGTGGGCGCGGGGAACGGGGCAGCAGCGGGGGGCAGCAGTCGCCGCGGGGCAGCGTGTCGGGGTGGCCGGGCAGCGTGGCAGGGCGGGCCGGCGGGTCGTGGCGGGGCAGCGGCCACGTCGGACGGGCAGCGGGGTGCGGAGGGGCAACGGGTCGCGGCTGGGAGGCGAGGCAGCGGCAAGTGGTCGCGGCGGGGAGGCGTGGCGCTGATGTCACGGCGGGAGGTGAGGTGTTTGGGTCGGCGGCGTGAGGCACAGGCGGCAAGACAGAGGCGGCCGGTGAGGGGTGGCGTCGGCGGCGGCGTGCAGCAGGTGATGCGGCAGGGTCTTCGTCGTCTCTCGTCGTCGTCGTCGTCGTCTTGTCTTCGTCGTCGTCTCGTCTTCTTCGTCGCGGATAGGGTTTTAAAAAACCAGATCTAATTCGTACTCCTGGAGTACGAATTAGAGTAACTCGTACTTCCGAGATAAGAGTAACTCGTATTTCCGAGTTTAAATACGTACGTTATTATTGTTTTGTATAAACTAATGGTAACAAATGATAGTGTTTCTAGTCTAGAAAATAATGTTATTTGCATTGGAGTAAAAATTAGTATAACAAATAGGTTTGAGTAAAAGCACTTTAATAAATGTATTTTATGTAATGAACTGTGTTTCTACGAGGGTTGACTGTGTTATTTTTTCCTTTTTTACAGACTCATTTTCCCTTTCTCCTCCATTTAAGAAAAAAGTTTCCGATTTTCAACACTACAAGAAAACATAACATTAGACACGAAATATAGATACGGAATTCGTTCCGTGTCTAAATTATGAGTATTAGAGACGGATTCTGACACGATTTTTTATTTTTATTTCAAAATAAATCAATATTTCTGTTTAGACACGGATTTGATACGGAAATAAAAACGAAAAATGTTCTAGTTTCTGAAACTGTGTCAAAATTATGAGAATTAGGAACCCCTCTCCACAGCCGTTTCTATTTTATTTCAAAATAGAATTAATTTAGATACAGATTAGATACGGAAATAAAGACGAAAATATTCTGTGTCTGAATCCATGTCAAAATTATTAGAATTAGGAACCCTTTCGAGTTTCGACACAGCTTCTATTTTTACTTGAAAATAAAAAAAAAAAAATTAGACACAGAATAGAGACGGAAATAAAAACGAAAATATTCTGTTTCTGAATCCGTATCAAAATTATGAGAATTAGGACACTCTTTCTACACATCTTCTATTTTTATTTCAAAATTAAATTAATTTAGACACGGATTAGAGACGGAAATAAAAACAAAAATATTCTGTTTCTGAATCCGTGTCAAAATCATGAGAATTAGCAACCCCTCTCGACACAACTTTTATTTTTAATTTAGATACAGATTAGAGACGGAAATAAAAACGAAATTATTCTGTTTCTGAATCCGTGTCAAAATAATTAATATATTAATTTTGGGCTTAAAATGAGCATTTTGACGTTTCAATAAACAACGTAGAACTTAATAGCCCGTATTTGAGAAATTATTAAGTAAAAACTTGGGCTAAGTTTTGTATATCAGTTCCCTACGGACTCAAAAGGAATCCACATACACCTTGAAAAATTCCCACCGTCCCAATTCGAAGCCCTAATTTCCAATCTGATGTCGTCGGTCAACGAACAGCGGTCTTAGGCGGAATCGATCTTCAACCTAATCAAGCAGAACGATCCGAATGCGCTTGTTCTGAAGCTCGCACAGTTGCTCGCCACGTCGGCGCTCGTGGAGTCTCGGGCCATGGCGGCGATTCTCCTCCGCAAGCAGCTCACGCGCGACGACTCCTTCATATGGCCGCATCTCACGGAGTCGACGCGATCGACGGTGAAGAACACGCTCCTCACGTGCATCCAGAAAAAGAGGAGACGAAATTGACCGTGAAGAAGCTCTGCGACACGGTGTCCGAGCTGGCATCGTCTCTTTTGCCGGAAAATCAGTGGCCGGAGATCCTCCCCTTCATGTTCCAGTGCGGTGATGAAGATGCAGGGGAGACAAGCAATTACAGTGTTGGACATGAGTGTTTGGACAGGCTTGCGATATCTTTGGGTGGCAATACGATTGCTCCTGTGGCCTCCGAGCTATCATGTACATTTGGACAAGCAATTATATGTTGTATATTTTGCAGAATCCCAAACAGATGGTGCATGATAAGTTAGGATTGTACGCAATTAATATGCCCGTAAACTTGTATTTTGATCGTCATTAGTCTATAACAACCTTGATTATCTATCCGTATTGTCATTTTTCTTATTATAGGGAAGGCATAGTCACGAAATTGCCCACAAAAGATAAAAAACCATCAATAATGAATTAGAAGAGGTGGGGCCCACAAAATAAACAATTGATGTGTGGAAGGATGGATATCAATGAAGACACGTGAACCTATTAGATAAGAAAAAGCAAAAGTGATTGGAATGAAAAGCTACTACATGCGAGAAGCAGACCATATGTGAAGTCCTTTGTTTTATTAAGCGAAAAAAATCTTTTGAGACGGCTAAGAGGCTGCTGAAGGCGACATGGAAGGCAAACAAAGTCATAAGCAAGCTGCTCTCATTAACTCCGAGAGATGCACACCACAAACAACTCTCAAGCATAAAAGGAAGAGGCAAGGCAGAGAGACGTAGGAGGGTACAGAGCTGAAAACACACATAGACGCACACATATTTTATACTCTCAAAGCTCACGCTCGAGGCCACCTAGACGATCAATTGGCAGAGCACTCAATATTGAAGGAGCTACATATAGAAAATTAAGCAGACAGCTCTGGTGGTTTCTCCAACTTACACCTCACATACGTACACTCATACCTCACCCAACTTACACCTCCAAAGCTGAAATAAAATTAGAGAAGGTAGCCATATACACAAGGCTGAGAAATTGCGACGACGCGAAGAGGCGCACTTTGAACAGAAAAAGAAATCCACGCAAAGAGAGAGGCCGAGAGGTTGAGGTCTGTGAGCTGCTGTGTCATATCCGTTGGGCAGCTGCGAGCTTGGGGTTTCTGCGCGAGGTTGAGCTGTTTGAGCGGGCGTGTTGGAGCTAGGTACTATTATAAAATTCGCCCACCAACTGTTCGACGGAAGTATTGTGAGGGTGTATTCTATCTTATCTTTTACTATTTATAATGTGTTTGCATGAACCTTTGTTGTTTTCATCATTTAATATGCTAGCATAAATTTTGTGTGATTAAGGCCGTAGTAGGCCGGATTATGAATTCGTAATATTGGTGTTCGTATTTTATTTAATCATATAAGTTGAGTTACGTATTTCTTGTTTGCGCTAAATGCTTGCATGTGCCTGATCATCATATGCATGAGTCTTGATTGGTTTATGAGACGGACAAAGTGATTAAACCGGTTAGAACAATAAACAAGGAGTACCACGACGTAAAACCGACCAGAGATGGAAATCAGTTTCGTTCGTGTGGTTTCCGAGACTTTAGGCGTCGAAAGCGCCTAAACTCGGGGAAATTTATAAAGCGAAATGCGTGCGGAGTAACTACAGTCATATAGGGATATAGTTGATTGGTTCATTCTCGCATAGGGTTGCTATACACGCGAGAGCGGGTAGCACGTATGTTAGAAATTTCTACCTTAACTTAAATCGTATTGATTAGATAAAGTCGATTGCATGAAAACGTAGATTAATCCGTGCCGAAATATGTGCTTTAATCACATTTGTCGTCAATTAATATTCGTAATCATTTTATAGCTGTTTATTTGTGTTTTTAATTCAAGAAAAAAATATATAATTATTTGCATAAGCTAGAATCGTATTTTAGAATTAATCGAGCTATCCTCGTGGATCGATACTCGGATTTACGTCCGTTTTATACTACTTGCACGACCTAGTATACTTGCTAGTATTCGAGCGTGTCAGTGCAGGAGGGGGCCTTGACTGCTCTAGCATCAGTTGCGGATTCATCTCAGGTACATGATCTATTACCGTATGGCTGTTTGTATAATGATTCTGTTTCCATTCATGTTACTGAATGTGGTTTGTTACGACATGAACACTTCCAAAAATACTATGATGCAGTTATGCCTTATCTGAAAGCTATCTCGGTGAATGCCACAGACAAGTCTAACCGAATGCTCCGTGCTAAAGCTATGGAATGCATCAGTTTGGTTGGTATGACAGTTGGAAAGGATAAATTCAAGGATGATGCAAAGCAGGTGTGTTATTTAATTTCGTTTTTTCACTGCTACCAAGTTCGGCAAGTTTCTCGACTCACATCTTCCAATACTATCCTATAGTATTTATCTGGCACCTTTGCTATCATGATGTTATCTGTTCTTATATGTTTCAATCACAGGTCATGGAAGTGCTTATGTCATGGCAAGGATCTCAAATGGAGACGGGTGACCCTACTACCAGCTACATGTTGCAAGTATGGCATTCCTACGCAAGATGAAGATTTCCATGTCTTAATGAGCTCGGTTTTACAATGATTTTTCAATCTATTGTAGGCATGCGCAAGACTTTGCAAGCGCTAGGGACAGGATTTCCTTCCTACATGAGTCTGGCCATGCCACCTTTGCTTCAGTCTGCTCAACTAAAGCCTGATGTGATAATCACATCTGCTGATTCTGATAACGATATTGAGGAATCCGATGATGAAAGGTCTGCTATTTTCATTAACTTTTCTTTTTTCCTCTTGAATTTTATTTGAATTCTTTGTTGAGGGTCTGTCACTTTCGGTAGATGTATATTGCATATGTCAAATATAATCTGCTGAATGTGAGCACTATCATAGAAGATATTGTGTTTTTTTTGTTGGAATATCAATTACACTGGTTCCAGTGGCAATATTTTAATGGATATGTTCTTATATGGTTCCATTACACTGCTTTTTAGCTGTAAAATGGTCTTTTAAAATTCAACCATGACCATCTCTTTTTAGTCTTGTTTAATGATTAAGCTTCTTTTGCTTTCATGATGTGCATCATATTCATATATTCATTTCACTGTTTGATGACACCAACACCATTGGTTTGATTCATGTAGGTTGCTCCAACTTTAGTTCCTCTTTTGAAATTCTATTTTCATGAAGAAGTTGGGAAAGCTGCTGTTTCAGGTATAGGGGCTTTTGCTTTAGAGACATTTTCTTCTTGTTATTATATTATATTATATACATTCTTGAGCATCTGCTTTTCATGGATAGCGATGCCGGAGTTATTGTGATCTGCGAAACTTGCGGTAGAGAAAGGGATTGCACAGGGCGGTAATGAGACATATTTAAAGCGGTTATCTGATTACATCGTTCCTGCTTTAGTGGAAGCTTTACATAAGGTGGTTATAAAACTATGAAATTAAAGTATTATTATTTATAATTCACTGAGGTGTTATGCGCCTTAGTTATCAATGTAAGTTTATGCCTTTCAGGAACCTGATACTGAGATATGCGCAAATATGTTGGACGCACTGAATGAATGTTTCAGGTGGGAAAATTTGTTATACAGTTGTTTGATCTCACTGGTTATTTTCTGCAAAATATAGCTTGGATAGAGTAATTTATTTCTAGGCAAACTTGAATTAAGTTTTATGGGTTCATCTATGATAAATTTGTTTCGAGGGGTGCATTGAAATATTAGCCCCTAAACCATTGCGTGTATCACAGGGCTGCATAACAAGTGTATTATTGTATGTACTGGAATGGCATGACATTACTTCAATCCCCTTTATATTTGCATGGACCATATCTTCTGTTTATTAATTTATCTGCTTTTTCAGATTTCTGGACTACTTCTGGATGAAAGTCAGGTCAGAAGTGTTGTGGATGAGCTGAAGCAAGTTATTACGGCAAGTTCAGGTAGGAAAACAGAAAGAGCGGAAAGAGCAAAAGCTGAAGATTTTGATGCTGAGGAGGGAGAATTGCTGAAAGAGGAAAATGAGCAAGACGAAGAGGTTTTTGACCAAGTCAATTTTTCTATGCTTATACCTAGCTTGTGTGATAGATAATTTAGGTTAGAATTGTGGTTTTTGATGACATAACAATATTTTAGGTGAATTCTAGTTTGAATGGTACAATGTCTTAGAAACAGAAATATTTGGGTAATTCATATGGCACATAAATTCAATTTTAGAAACAGAAATATCCGTGTCCGATTCTGATATATTTTCATGTCTAAAATCCATTTAGTCACGGATTTGAGACGGAATTATCTTTGCAAAATTTGTTTTAGAAACGGAATTTATCCGTGTCAAATTTGCCACAGGAGCAATACCTACACATTTAGACACGGATAAATCCGTGTCTAACGACTCAATAGATACAGAATTTTAGTTTTAGACACTGAATTTTCCGTGTCTAATACTGTGATTTCTAGTAAGAACATTTCCGATAAATAAAACAAGCCATGCACATTATATCTGCAAAATGAGAAGTAGTACTAGATATGAACAGAATAACAGCCATCAAGAAGAAGCATATAGTAGGTGCAAGCACAGCTCATCATCGCCATCGTTTATAATCTTTCTCCACAATGAATGGAGGGTTTTCACAGACGAGTTTGTGGACGATTCTAACACAGACGACCTTGTTCTTGGAGTAGAAGCAATGACAGTTTTTCGTCCTATGATAACATCCTCAAGATTCGCCATGCATCTTCTCCCAAGATAGTTCAAGTCTCAAGCCTTTTGACGCAGATCTATACTTTATTTTCGCATCAACTTTTATGAAAATGTTATACACTGCACCTATCTAGAAACTTGCTGAACTCTTTGGAGAGCTATTAGGTTTGCTCGCTTGAGCTTGCTATATATCTTGAAAATAAACGAGAACTATTAGGTTTGCTATTTTTTATTAGGGTTTTATTCAATGTGAGAATATCGGCTTTTGTCTTTTTTCAATGTCTCAAGAAGATTGAAAGATAATGTCACCAATAAACTAGAGCATATGACTTAGGGTTGCAAATGAATCGAATCGAATTTTTTTTTTCGATTCGAAATTAAGATTCGGATTCGAATATTAGAATATCAAATCCGAATAAGAATATTTTTTTTCGATCGAATAATTTTCGAATAAGAATACAATATGGCAATATTCGGTTCGAATTTTTTAGAATATTCGATTCGACGAATATAATATATATTATACATACTATAAATACTTGTAGTTAAACTAACATATTAATATCACTTGGAGAGACATTATCACTTGATAGATCATTATTACAAGATCACATACCATTATTTTTTTATTTTTTCCTTTACTACGCCGCAAATCATATATTTCATTATAATTAATCAATTTCTTGTTATTCTACACATAGAAAAAGAATCGGTTGATGTGGTATTGCATGGGTGATGATCAAAGTAAGCTAAGGAAAACAATTATTTTTGGAATTTTATCGATGAAAGATTTTTTTGCGCTTTAGGTATTGGATAACCTAATGATATGTTTCACTATGTTTTCTTTTATGTCGTAACCGCATTTTTTTATCCACTACGTATTTTTTTACGTTATTTGTTTCCTTAAAACAGGTTTTCTGAAGAAAAAATTTATTCGTATCCAAATATTCGAATATTCGCAAATATATTCTAATATATTATCAAATAGAATATGAATCAATTTTAGTATTCGAATAATAAAAGAATACGAATATGAATATTCGGAAAAATAAAAGAATACAAATAGAATATGGTGGTATTCGACTCGATTCGATTCGTTTGCTACCCTTTTTACTATTGCAAACTGTTTTATTTTACATACCATCAGTGGAAGAGTGTGAGTTTGTGCAGGGATTTAGGAAAATTGATAACTGACAAATGGGAATTCGATAATGAAGGTTTTTTAGGGAACGAAAACATCTCCTTAAGAACATCAAAAAAAGAAAGATGCTACCCAACAAATCTCAAGTGGATAACAATTTAAAGCATTGTTGGCTAAGGCTTAAGATGAGATTCAGGATAGAAGGGGAAACCGAAAGCTTAAGATGAGTTTCTTGGCTATGAGAAATCCCAGTTTCGTTGATTTGTTTTCTTATCTAGCATTAAGATTCAAAACCTCAACCTTTTAACCAAATATGTAATATTCGAACACCTACCTTACAAGCTTAAGCTATCAGGATATCTTATAATATTATAAAATTTTATTCTATCAACCTATGTTTTCTATTGTGAGCCAAACCAAATTCTTGTTTTTTCATTCCGAAGCACTGATTCAATATAACGAACCATCTAATGCAAAACCCATAACTGTAGGGTGATAGAATTATTAAAAATAAAGCTAATCGAAGAAAGCAAACCAACATAAAATAAAAAACGGGGTGTGACACTTTATTCCAGTATTTATATCATGATTACATACATCATCACGCACAACCATCTGCTTACAACCAAAACCCTAATCTATGACGACTTCTTCAGACATTGATTAGCGGGCCACCTTTGACGTACTCCGTAAAGGCGAGAGCCACAAGCCCAATCATGGCGAACCTCCCATTCCATATCTCAGCGTCCGAATTCCAAAATCCCTTGTTCTTCGCCTCGGGAGAAAGCCCCCTGTAAATAGGAATCAGAGTGGCGAACGCCAACACTGCGCTCGTAAGAAGGAACCACTGAACGCCTCCGTTGAACACCTGAGAAAATACGCCCCGCCCAGTCGCTAACTCCACACCTACGGCCGTCACGAATCCTATCATTGCCGCTCGACCGTTTATCCTCTCGGGCGCAAGTCCGTCGAAGGAGAACAAATCGGTGGTTCTCTTTGTCGTCACCTCAGTTCTGTTGGGAGTCAGGTCGGGCCCTCCGTCGTGCGTCTGTTGTTTTTGCTGCTGCTGCTGCTCCTCCTTCTCATTGTCCTGAGCACATAGAAAAATTCAGAAGCAGTTCACTAAGAGTTTGTCCGGTTTAAGAAATTTAGTAAGGAAATGAACAAAAAAAGCATGGTGGAACGAGCGCTGACTTAGTTTGCCTTCTTTTTTTTTTTTATTTTTTTTCAGGTGTTCGGTTCGTGGAATTCGATGTTGAAGAAATAGGAGGAAGTTCATGGTAGGAATTGAAACATTGTGTGTCGTACAATTGTACTTTTTCGTTTCTTTCTCAGTATCATTTCGGCACCAAACGCACCCTAAGTCTATGCATATGCAGGTAAAGGAAACTCATTAATATACATACCTCTCTCATGCTTCGGAGAGTAATGTTAGCATTCCTCCGCCTCAATGGTAATTCATAGCTTTGCTTGCCCAAGAAGAGGTTGTTAGGGCCAAACCTCGTAATAGTGCTTTGTCCTTGGCAAGACATTGCTGGCATCGTTGCGTAGCAAGTTGAAGAAGCCATGATGGATTATTAGCTCTTTTTCGACGAATAGTTATTGTTGCTGATTATTTTGGTTTGATAAGCAGTAAGCAGTTTAGAACGAATTCCTTTTGAATGATGAGAGCGAAGTAAATGAAGTCAAGTGATATTTATAGGTAATGAGGACCATCGAGTGGATATTCTGACATCTAAGTAGCCTTAGAAGAAAACGAAGTCACGTGGATGCATAGCTTGAAATTAAAGGTGCTGATTTTGTGCTGATTAATCGTAAGTATATAAAGTCTAGAAATTTCCCTAGTCTTTCATTTGTTAGTGAAACTCGACTGCACATACATGTGTACTGTAATGTCAGCATGGAATGTTTGTTTTATTACCATCGTGTCCGTGCTTATTGTAATAACGAGACTTGCGTTTTAATTTGTGTATATTCATTTTAAAACAGTTGTTCAGTTAGAGGTGGTAAATATTATTGCAAATTAATCGAATTTTTTGTTCGATTTGAGATTCACTCGGAAATTTAATATTGAATTCACTAACCCGAATAAATTATTATCAAAAACTAGTATAAATATCAAAGTATTCGATTCAATTATTTATTGAATACTCAGTTCTGTTGCGATTTGAGGTCGATTAATGGAGAAAATAACGGAGAGAGAGAGGGTTTAGAGATGGAGCTTGAAGAAGGTGATGTGATCAAAAGCTGAAGCTCGATGGCTTCTTCTCCTTCCTAATATTAATTAGTTTTTATATTCTAACCCGTTAGTGACTCATTTCCATTTCCAAACTCTAAACGAGCATTAATAGTACCTTTCAAATAGCAAAAAAATCCATTTCACCGCCTCCCAATGCCCTTTACCGGGGCAAGAAAGATATCTACTTGTAGCGTATTTTCTTTTATTCGGATATTGAATTACTATAAAATAGTACAAATGAAATTTGATGAAATTGAATGAACTCTATCTCTATTTGTTCCTCTGATTCTTCAAGAAAGGGTTTCGGAAAATTCCTCGATCTTGAATTTTCTTTGTATGGGCTTTCCTTAATGTTTCTTCGTGGGCCTTTTGGGGCTTGATCACGATCTTCATGGATGCTTCTTCGTGGGCTTTTGGGCTTGATCATGGTCTTGACTTGGACTTGATAATTATCAAAGACGCTTTATTCGTGGACTTTTGAGCTTGATCACGAACTTAGCGCTTTGGACTTGGACGTTTCGAGCTTTACTTCTGGCAAGAACGACTTCAAAAGAATTGAATGCTTTTAAAGAAAGACTTATATCGTCTAACGAAGCTTCGCACTGTCCCGCCTTTCGATCCGAATGCGAGCAACTTTGAAAGAATTGAATGCTTTTAGAGAAAGACTTATATCGTCTAACGAAGCTTCGCACTATCCCGCCTTTCGATCCGAATACGAGCAACTTCGCAAGAATTGAATGCTTTTAGAAAGACTTATATCGTCTAACGAAGCTTCGCAATATCTCGCCCTTCAATCCGAATACGATAACTTCGAAAGAAGGAAGGGAACAAAAGAAAAAGATTTTCACCGGCGAAGCATTAGTCCAAGTTGTGCCGCTTTATTTTTTCTTCTTTTTACATGGAAGAGCGAGGGAGAATTCATCTATAAATAGCAGTGCTCATTGAAGAGATAACACACCACCACAATGCTGATCTTCTCCTCTGATTATTATCTTAACTTACTCCTAGCTAGAGCTGAAAGTTTGGGCCGCGGCCCATGGGCTAGCCCGGCCCGACCCGATAAATATCGGGTTTGGGCCTAAATTTCATCAGCCCGATAAATAATCGGGCCCATTGGCCCGACCCATTAGGCCCGGCGGGCTAACGGGCCACGGGCCAAAAACCCGACGGGCTGCGGGCCAAACCCGGCCCGTTAGTTGTATGTGTTTTTTAAAAAATTTCTATATATAATGTTTATAAAATTCAATTATAATATTTATATAATTCAATTTGATATGTAAAAAATAATATTTTTGATAAATTTATGGATATAAAATTTTTATAACTATATATTTGCATATTGGGTATAATAATAGTATAAAATATAAGTATTTATGAAAAAAATAAAAGATTTTGAAATAAAAAATTAAAAAAAAAAACTAAAAAATTAGGCCCGTTAGCCCGACGGGCTGGCCCGGCCCATGACATAATGGGTTTGGGCCGAAGAATATTAGGCCCATTAAATTTCGGGCCAGCCCGACCCGACCCGATTAAAATCGGGCAGCCCGCTATATTCGGGCCGGGCGGGCCGGCCCGCCCAATATTTTAGCCCTACTCCTAGCTGTGTAGCTACTTTTGTATTACGTCAACGTACGTGTCTGTAACTACTCCACATAATGAAGAAGTTCTACCTTCCGACCCGTGGACGTAGGTCATTCTGACCGAACCACGTAAATCACGTGTTCACTGTCCAAATTATTTTTCGTCTCGTTTATTTATTATCATCATTTTTCGGGCAAATAATTATCTGAAATTTTCGGCATTTCCTAACAATATAAATTCGGAACACTTCAAAAACGCATATGTAGAAAGAAATGGAGTATCTGCTCTAACAATTAATCCCATATAATCTCAGGACATTGCTGACGTTTATGTTCGATTTGATCCTAGATGCATTTACTATTTATATGTTCTGGGATACATTACATATGGGTGAAGATAATAAGTATATAGTTTCGTTTAATAGACATCACTTTTTTTTTTATTTATCATATGCTACTATCTTGTATGTCCCATGATCAATATAGCCTAAAGATACTAAATAACTATTCAATACATTAAGGGGGTGTTTACCAAAACACCCCCTTAATCCTCTCGTTTACCACTTATCACTGTGTTTGTTTAGTTTAGGTGATGAGCCATCACCGGAATGATGGATTACCTAGGTGATGAAAATGGGGTGATATTTCATATTTCAGATCACCCCAAAAATCTAGGTGATCCAACATCACGGTGATGAGGAGATCTATCTAACTTTTTAATGGACGAAATACCCTTGATATTTTAACATTATTACTTTATATACCATTATCAATATAATTACATGATTAACATAATTAAACCTTAAAAATATTCCAGTTATTTAGAAATATTAAACTTATATTTAAAAAAGTATAAATATAAATAATGCTTACAATTAAATGTATATTTTAATATGTTAATGATTATCACATAAAATATCACCTGAAAAAAATTTAACACATTATTTAAATCATATGTATAAGGTCAAATATGACATTTATATAACGTCACCCTACAAATCACAGTGATTAAACAAACAGGATACTTCAATATCACGTTGATCTGCAAAATGAAATATCACCTTAAAATAAACACACTGATGACATATCACCTTGATCCACATTCCGGTGATACCCACATCACCATGATATGCGTATCACCGTAATGTTGGATCACCTGAAACAAACCCCCCCCAAAATAATTAGCTCTTGAGCTGCGCATTACACCACCACAAACTCGAGGATAGAATATTTTTGTAAATTATATAGCTACGGTGTGTCAATAGGCTAGCTAGCGTGGTCCTCTGATTTTTTCCGAATTTAATATAACTTCTTCATTATATTTTCGATTCATCGTTGCACTGCATCACTTAATTTGGGTTGGCAACAAAAATTAATGTGATTACAAAAAAAATAAAGAAAGAAATAACAGTCGGCATATCTAAAACAAAGCCAAGTATCTATTAACTAACAAAGCAACGGTTGAAGTTGAAGGGGGCTAAACATCAATGTCATGCCAGGCCATTTATGTCAGCACATGCTACCTCAAACATACATTATAATTTATGGTTAAAAGGAGTATATCATAAATTAAATTGATATATTCTATCTTACATATATCAAAATATTAGGCAGTATTTATAAGATTCCGATCTCATCGTTTTTTGTGGGTCTCCAAGATCATTGACATGACCTACGTCATGTTGAAAAAAACGATTTAACCGAATAAAATTGAGTAAAGCCTTATATATAGTAGGGGCCAGGGTGGGGGGTGGGGAGGAGTATGAAAAAAGAAAGGAAAAAGAAAAGAACAGTTCTCTATCGTACAAGAAATATCAAGTACAATAGTATTTTCTCCACGTACAATTTTAATTTGGTTTGTGATTCTTCGATTTTATATATTTTAGTTTTTCCTCAATATGGTTTATAGTCTAACTTTATAGCCTTTAACACTGAGTTTTCTTTTTCACCAATAAAGCGTATTATATTTTGATTTGGTATACTTATTTCCAGATACGAAGCTACATTTATCACAGAGGCAATGGACATGCGCATGTAGAACAAGACTCCCATGTAAAATTTTGTGCAACAAGTGATATAGTGAATCAGTTATGAACGACCATTAAGTCCATAACAGAGGCTTTTTCAGACCAAGAATCTTCTAACAGCAACACATAGAGTTCAAATATTATAGTTTCTCGGCTCAACATATATATATAGATAGATAGATAGATCAAACGCGGTTATAACCAACTGATTTGCTGAACAATCGACGAATGTAAACAACTTGAAGCCCGCTAACGAGCGCCAGCAACATGTATTCGCCGACCGTGTACAATATAACTCGTTTCCTAGTGCTCTCATTTGCTGTAAGAAAGATGATAATAGAAGCATAGCATACATATACCCATTCCATGAGATGATTCAAATTCGTATCTATCCATAAAAATGCAGAACACACAGAAAAGGATTATATAAGAGAAATGGGAAGAATGACTTACTATGACGATGGCGAGTATCTCGTGCTCTCAAGTACTGTTGCTCTGCAGTAACTGATTCAAGTGCCTCCCTTAGCTCAGCAATTTTGACGTTGATGGGGTCCAAATGCTCTGTAAGAGGAAAAAAAAAAGAAGGATTTTCAAGAACAAATAATGCAAATTGTGGTATATGATTCGAATTTTTGATGTGGAAGCAAAACTGAAGATTGTAAACGGACCATCTTTGGCTAAGTCGTGGTCGTTGGGAATATGTCCTGTGTGGATATAGAAAGAGACTGTTTCTAGGCCAGAATTAGGGTTGTGGAAGCAAAACTTGTACATTCCAGCTTTAGGGGCCTTAAACGCAAATTTATCGCCAGAGGTTCCTTTCGTGGTGTGCACAGTACTCCCATCCGGAGATGTTACCTATGAAGATTACAGAGGCGAATATGATCCATGCCCGAAAATTGAACATATCAGAAGCCTGGTTGAGAAAAAAAGCATAAATCACAGAGAACAGCAGCCTATTGAAGATCATGTAAGCTCAGGGTAAATGAAAAAGGCTATCCTCTTAAACCAGTACATGAGAAAGGTATATATGGGCCCATAACATAAAACGAGCTGTTATTCATCGAACAAATTATAGTCGACTCAGTATACACCATGATCATGAAAGAAAGAGGGCTTCGCAAAATGAATCAATCACTTTATTATTCTAATCAGAATAAAAAAGAGTTCATCTACTTAATTCAATCAGAGTGAATAAGAAATTTAAGCATATAAACAAGAAATGGTCCAAATCCGTTCCTCAAGAAACAACCGACAAAAGATAAAATTGCCTACTTAACATAGGTTTATCTGATACTACGATTGTAATTATAGGATTCCCAAACACACAAACACAAACATCGTACTTATGTACGATACTAATCCTAAGGACGGCGCATCAAACTATTAAGACAGTTTACAGAATACCAGGCAAAGAATTTTATTCTCCACTTTGTTTTTGACTTTTGTTATCCTCAAAAGACTGACTTCTCGGAGAAAAAAAAAACATCAAGAAAGATAGATCATAATGCACTTTCCAGAATACCCAAACAAAGAACTCAATTTTCCACGTTGTTTTTCTTATCCACTAACACTACAGAGTCAAGTTGGAAGAAAAAACATCAATAAAACAGATCAAAATAACGCTGCAATTAGAAGTAACCCTCACGATGTCCTCCAGCTATCTTCAAAAACTAAGACCGACAATTTGGCTAAACAACATAATAAAAGCTCCAAAAGAAGTATGTTTGCGATAACAAAATTCGAAAACTTCGCAACTTTCATCGTAGATCAACAATACTTTTCCAGCAAAATTTCACCAACTAACTTCCTTTAAATATGAAATAAGGAATCCCCGAGAAAATTACACGCTCAAACAACTGCATACAACAAAATCCCCACCCACCCACCCAAAAAAAAGGTCTTCAGCAAAAATTAGTAGGACATAACCATTAATACCTCAAAATCAATTCCAGGGTGATCGGAAGGCCAGAATATGTCGTGATCGACGACGACAAAGTTTCCAGATACATTATCCCCTTCGTACAACACGTATTCGTACACGCACTCGACAGTATCGACCGTCACGCTCAGCGCCGACGCATCGCCAATCAAGCTCAGCAGAATCAGTCCGAGAATTCCATACGCTGATGCATCGCAGCGTATTGTCGCCCTAGCCCTCCTCATCGAATCTTGAACAACTTTCTTCTTTCGTGAGAAGTCAGCAGTCCTGCGTTGAACTTGCTTCTCGATCGAAAATCGATTTGTTGGTGACATTGATGTGGATTGATGACGTGGGAAGTTCTCATTGGTTATAATTGTTCCTGAAAAAATTCGTGACGTGTCAGTACTTCCATGGCTGATCATAAGGCCTCACTTGGGCCCAGTAACAGCCCAAACAGCCTCTTATGGGCCTCATTAATTCCTAAGCCCAAACTATATTAAATGGGCTGCCAAAAGCCTTAAGTTGCTCCCTCCGTCCCAGCCTCTTATGGGCCTCATTTATTTTAAGCCTGAAATTATAGTTTTTAATTAACTGAATTACTGTTCACCGCCCTCTTTTTTCTAGTCACCGCCCCTTAAGAACTGTAAAAAGACGATTTTGCCCTTATGATATTTAAATTAATTTAAAAAGAAAAAACAAAATTCCGGTACGAAATACTGAAAACTACATACACAAATAAATTCGAACGATCGACGTAACGTCAGAAAAAAAATTCGATTTAACATTTTAGGGCCGATCGATCGAAATTTCGGGCCCTGCAGTGCACGGCCTAACAAACTTTTCGACCGGTCTGTGTGCGTGCCGATCGATTTTTTCGGCCCAGACAAAGCCCGGCCGAAAATCTCGTTCGGCCCCGCTGTGTAACGGCCGATCAGTGTTTTTGGCCCTCACAGGTCTGGCCGAAAAAATCGTTCGGCCGGTACATTGCAGGGCCGAAAATTTCGATAGTCCGCTGCGATTTCAGGCGACAGCACCCAAAGTTCAATTTTGGGTACAATTTTGGGGTCGATGGGCTCCGAATCGGGTCAAATATAAAACATAAACGTTGTAGATAATCAAGTTGGCTTTCCAAGGGAATTTGAATCAGGGTCGTCCGATTTGTAAATCGGAAGTTATTGTCAAAATCGTGCAGACAGCCAGTTTCGGCCAATTCCAATTGGTTGCACGATTTTGAGCATAACTTTCGATTTACAAATCGGATGACTCTGATTCAAGTTACTATGAAAAGTCAACTTAATTATCTATAACTTTTGTGTGTTAATGGCGGCCCGATTCGAAGTCCATTGACCTCGAAAATTCGCCCGATTCGAATTTAGGGTTGCTGTCCGAGTGGAATCGGCCGAAACTGGCAGTGTGCACGATTTTGACAATAACTTCCGATTTACAAATTGGACGACCCTGATTCAAATTCCTATGTATAACGTGATTATCTACAACTTTTATGTTTTATGTTTGACCCGATTTGGAGCGCATCGACCCCAAAATGGTACCCGAAATTGAACTTCGGATGTTGTCGCCCGAAATGGCAGCGAACCATCGAAATTTTCGGCCCCAGTGTATCGGCCGATCGATTTTTTTGGCCAAACCTGTGAGAGCCGAAAATACTGATCGGCCGTTACACTGCGGGGCCGAACGAGATTTTCGGCCGGGCTTTGTCTGGGCCGAAAATCGATCGGCCCGCACACAAACCGGCCGAAAAGTTCGTTAGGCCGCGCACTGCAGGGCCGAAAATTTCGATCAATCGGTCCTAAAATGTTAAATCGAATTTTTTTTTCTGCCGTTACATCGATCGTTCGAATTTATTTGTGTATATAGTTTTCAGTATTTCGTACCGGAATTTTGTTTTTTCTTTTTAAATTAATTTAAATATCATAAGGGCAAAATCGTCTTTTTACAGTCCTTTAGGGGGCGGTGACTAGGAAAAAGGGGGCGGTGAATAGTAATTTCCTTAATTAATTACTCCCTCCGTCTCAGCAACTTTACCACATAAGTTGGTGGGCACGCAAATTAGGTGACATTATTATAAAAATATAGTATAATGAAAATGTAAAAATTGTATATTTTAACACGTCTTTTGAGAATATTTAATATATTATATTGATTGTTTGTGATAGTTTTTTGATAAATAATGAAAGGTGATAAAATTACTGGGACTCCCAAAATGAAAAAATGTAAAATTAACGAGACACTGGGAGTAAATATTTTAATATGGTGGCTCATGAAACGTCCGTGACCAAGTAGAAGAAGATCAGCTTATGTGTTTCATTTTAGGAAACGGATTTGGTAAGAAGACAAACTCTCCAATCTCCATTGCTGACATTATACTACACATGTACAGCCGAAATTCACCACCAACAAAAGAGACTTGGAAATTTCTAGCAATCCCTACGATTACTCAGCACGTATTCACCACCTTTAATTTCAATATATGCATCCACGTGACTTCGTTTACTTTAACGGCTACGTAGATGCAAGAATATCCACTCGATTGTCCTCATATCTCTTCCTATAAATGTCCCTCAACTTCTTTCGCTTAGCTCTCATCAGTCGAAACGAAATCGTTTCCACAGCTTATTGCCTATCATCGAACTTTTAAACAATAACTAAATTCGCCGAAAAAATAATCCATCATGGCTTCTTCAATTTGCTACGCAACGATGCCAGCAATGTCTTGCCGAGGACAAAGCGCTATTACGAGGTTTGGTCCTAAAAACCTCTTCTTGGGAAAACAAAGCTATGAAATACCATTGAGGAGGAATGCTAAGTTTACGGTCCGAAGCATGAGAGAGGTATGTATATTATTAATGAGTTTCCTCTACGTGCATATGCATAGACTTAGGGTGCATTTGGTGCCGAAATAATACGGAAAAAGAAACAAAAAGTATAGTAGTACGACACACAATGTTTCCCTGCGCCTACCATGAACTTTTTCTCCTATTTCTTCAGCATCGAAAAGGCAAACTAAGGCAGCTCTCCTGCCGCTTTATTTGTTCCATTTCCTTACTACATTTCTTAAACCAGACACACTCTTAGTAAATTGGTTCTGAATTTTTCTGTGCTAAGGACAATGAGAATGAGGAGCAGCAGCAAAAACAGCAACAACAGACGCACGACGGAGGGCCTGACCTAACTCCGAACAGAACTGAGGTGACGACAAAGAGAACAGTCGATTTGTTCTCTTTCGACGGACTTGCGCCCGAGAGGATCAACGGTCGGGCGGCAATGATAGGATTCGTGACGGCCGTAGGTGTGGAGTTAGCAACTGGGCGGGACGTATTTACTCAGGTGTTCAACGGAGGCGTTATGTGGTTCCTTCTTACGAGCGCAGTGTTGGCGCTCGCCACTCTGGTTCCTATCTACAGAGGGCTTTCCCCCGAGGCGAAGAACAACGGGTTTTGGAATTCGGACGCCGAGATATGGAATGGGAGGTTCGCCATGATAGGTCTTGTGGCTCTCGCCTTTACGGAGTACGTCAAAGGCGGCCCGCTAATCAATGTGTGAAGAACTCATAGATTAGGGTTTTGGTTGTAGGTAGATGGTTGTGTGATGGTGTATGTAATCATGATATAAATACTGAAAATAAACACCCCGCTTTCGATTCTGTGATTTGGTATGCGTACTTTGATTTTTTTTAATAATTCTTTCAAGCTAGAATAGAAGTATAGGACTTGCATCAGATGGTTCCTTATGTGGAATCAATGCTGCGGAAAATATAAAAAATTTTGGCTCATACAATAGATAACATAGGTAGCGTGGACTACAATTTGGTTTGTATATGTTGAAAACCAGCTATATTAAGTTATAAGATATTCTGATAAGCTTGTAAGGTATGTTCGACTATTAAATCTTTTTGGTCAAAAGGTTTAGGGTTTGAATCTGTGATACTTTTCTGTGGTTTTAAGCTTCTAGATATCTCAGTATTTCAACGGTTATATGTACTTAAGAAAAAAGCCTGGCTTGTATTTTGCAGAAAATGTGGCACGGTTGTCTATCGTAGCTCTCATTTTTTGTTGTGACCTTATAAGCTATTGAAATTGCAGTGCAAGAATATAAAAATATATAGTAAAACCCAGAATAAACGTTTTAGATCCATAAATAGTATATTGAACTTTTGGAAACCCTAAACGCTTCTAAGCTATCACCTAATTGTTTAGAACATTTGAGACTCTCCGTGCCATATTTCTTCTTTTGATATTTCCTAAGGAGATATATTTGTCCCCTAAAAAAGCCCTTCATTAGAGAACTCCCATTTGTCTCTACTACTTTCCTAAAACCCCTGCATAAACCCTCATTTATATTATGGCTTTAAATAACTCTTTAGTGCAAGAATATTAAGCAGCTTACGATAGTAGATTTATGCTTTAGGTCATTATCTTTCAATCTTCTTGAGTCTATGAAATAAGACAAAAGTTCATGTTCTCTCACTTTGAATAAAACCGTTATTGAGAGTTTTAAGTCTAATCCTCTGTTCTTTCCCTCTGTTCTTTGCTATGTTCAGATCTTTTGTAAGATAGTCGTAGTAGTTGTTATGTTAGTAAAAGAGATGTAAACGGGCTAATAACTGAATGGGCCCAGAAAATATTGAGGCCCAATATAGGGATAGGTCTGTGCAGGTGTATTTATAGTCTTTGGCCTCTTTGTACTGTATCAATCGAATGTAACAATCGAACTCGATGGAATAAATCTTTAGCTTTCTTTTTCAATACAACAGCAACAAGAAACTCGAGATTCAATACAGAATTACAAAATTCTTCATGGTATCAGAGCACGGCTGAATCAAGCTCATACGTTAATGGCGAGTCAAGATCATTCAATCGGTAACACTGGCGGTTCAGATACTTCACAGAACTCGTCAATTGCAAATAATGGCGCTGGAATTGTCCAATTCAATAATCCAATGTATATCCACCCTTCCGACACGCCGAATCTCGACTTGACAACCGGAATTCTCAAAGGATCTGAGACTTACAAAGTCTGGAGCATGAGAATGATGATAGCTCTTGAGGCGAAGAACAAAATCGGCTTCATCGACGGATCTTGTAAATGTCCAGAGAAGGAATCGCCACTCTTAGCTCAGTGGAAGCGCTGTGATGCCTTGGTCAAGACTTGGATCCACCGTTCCATATCAGAGGAATTGATATCAGGCATTGTGTATCACCAAAGTGCAGCCGAAATCTGGGAAGATCTGAGACAAAGATTTGATAAGATCAACGGAGCAAGAATGTACGGACTGTTTAGAGAGATTTACTCGAGCACTCAAGGTGCATCATCAGTCTCAGAATATTACAACAGACTCAAGACACTTTGGGATGAGTATGATTCGATAATTCCTACACCTGCAAGTGAAGTAACAAAAGAATACAAGGATTTCTGTAGTTGGCAAAAAATGATGCAGTTTCTCATTGGCTTGAATGACTGCTATCAGAATATTAGATCACAAATCCTCTTGATGTCACCCCTACCATCTCACAATCAAGTATTCTCGATGGTGTTGAATGAAGAGGCTCAGAGAGGGATTCAATTGCAATCATCCAACACTGATACATCTATGGCTCTTATGTCTCAGTTCTCAGGGAACCACTCTAACAACAACAGCTATCAGAATGCAAGAAAAGGATTATTCTGTGACCATTGTAACATGACTGGACACTTTAAGGATAGCTGCTTCAAGATACATGGCTATCCTCCCAACTTTATGAGGGGAGGAAAGAGGGGAATTGGAGCCAGAAGAGGCCAAGGCATGTTTGGAGGTGGTGGTAGATTCAGTGCAAATAACATCATGATCCCAGAGGTGAGCTACGACAAGACTAAGGGGGAGGCTTCAGGAAATCCGCAAAGCTTCACAAGTGAGCAGTATTCACAAATCCTGAAGCTGCTTGAAAAGAATGCTAATCTTGAGGAGTCAAGGGCCATGGGGACCTCAGCAACTATGAACACCTCAGGTATACCCCTCAATTCTGCTAATTTTGCTCACAAATGGATAATAGACACAGGTGCTAACCACCACATCACCTGCAACAGTGAGTTGTTTAGCAGTCTTGATAGAGATTCTTGCAAAATTAGTAATGTAAGACTTCCAAATGGATCATGCAGTAGGGTAGAGATATCTGGTAGCATTCTGATTCATGATAATCTTAAGCTTAGAAATGTCTTATATGTGCCAGAATTTAGCCATAATCTGCTATCAGTCTCGAAGTTGATAAAAGATGAGAATCTGTGTTTTTCTTTCTCACATGATCTGTGTGTTATACAGGAAGTCTTGACTGGCAAGATAAAGGGGATTGGTAGAATGGAGAATGGCTTATACATGCTTAGACCAAACCCATCACATCTGCCAGAAAAGGACAAGCTGAAGTCTACTAGTTTTTCCATTCATGCTAATAATGAATCTGCTCTTGGTTTGAATAAGAATGATGATGTATCTCTATGGCATTATAGACTTGGACATATGTCATTTGGAAGATTCAAATATATGAATGATTTACAATTGAACATCAATGATTCTGTTAGATATTGTAGCATATGCCCTTTAGCAAAACATGCTAGGTCTGCATTTCCTATTAGAAAGCATTCAGCTGCGGCTATATTTGAACTTGTGCATATTGATATTTGGGGTCCATATAAGGAGTTAACTTACAATAATGAGAAATATTTCTTGACTATAGTGGATGATTGTTCAAGAGCATGTTGGATTTTCATGTTGAAAACTAAGTCAGAAGTCATTGGGATGCTTAGAGATTTCATTGAATATGTTGAAACTCAGTTCAGTACTAGAATTAAAACTGTTAGGAGTGATAATGCTACTGAATTTTTCTCCCATGAGTGCAATACTATGTTAGCTTCTAAAGACATAATACACCAGAGCTCGTGCGCATACACACCCCAGCAGAATGGGGTTGTGGAGCGGAAGCACAGGCATATACTCGATGTTGCTAGGGCCTTAAAGTTCCACTCGAATGTCCCCATTAAATTCTGGGGTGAATGCGTTAAAACTGTTGTCTACCTCATAAACAGAATTCCAACTCCTTTGTTGGATGGTAAGACTCCTTTTGAGATTCTCTATGGTAAGGTACCTTCATACTTGCACTTCAAGGTTTTTGGGTGTATCTGTTTCTCAAAAAACATTGTACAGAAAGACAAATTTCAGCACAGATCCAGACCTTGTGTCTTTATGGGGTATTCCACCACCCAAAAAGGGTACAGGCTGTTGGATTTAAACTCAAAAATGTTCATTGTATCTAGAGATGTAATATTTTTTGAGGATGTATTTCCCTATGCTGTAAATGCTACTAACTTGGACAGAGAAAGGTTCCCAGCACACAATGAGCAAAGCTACTGTGATGAATTCATCATACCATACCAACAGCCGAGAGACAACAACACAGTTCAACTACAACCAGATACAGCTGAAGAACCAACTCAAGAAAGTGCAGAGGCAGAACAGTCTAATCCAGATACAAGTACAGATCAGTCACTAGAACCTGAGGTAAGGAGGTCAGGTAGGATCTCTAAACCTCCATTTTGGCACACTGATTTCATATCACCCTTCATATCAGAAACTAATATGGCTGATACTACTAGATACCCCTTGTCAGATGCAATTCAGTATGATAGAATTGCTCCAGAATACAGGGAGTATCTAACTGCTATTTCAAAGGACTATGTTCCTAAGTCATATGAGGATGCAAAAGGTGATGTGAGATGGGTAGAAGCCATGAATTCTGAAATTAGAGCACTAGAATTAAATAGGACTTGGAAGCTTGTTGATCCACCTCAAGGTAAAACTGTTATAGGTTGCAAATGGGTATACACCATAAAGTACAAATCAAATGGAGAAATAGAAAGATATAAAGCTAGACTCGTAGCTAGGGATACACACAAAAGGAGGGAATAGATTATAATGAAACTTTTTCACCTGTAGTGAAGCATGTTACCATTCGAGCAGTTCTTTCTATTGCTGCTGTTTATAACTGGTTTTTATTTCAAATGGACGTTACTAATGCTTTCCTTCAAGGTGATCTAAATGAGGAAGTGTACATGGTAGTCCCACCAGGTCTTGAAGATCCTGGGAAAGCAAAACACCAAGTCTGTAAACTCCAAAAACCATTATATGGTTTGAAGCAAGCCTCGAGACAATGGAACCTCAAATTTGTTGAGGTTATTAGTAAGTTTGGCTTTCATCAGTCAAACATGACTACTCACTGTTTACTATGCAGAAAGATGATAAATTCATAATTTTATTGGTTTATGTTGATGATATATTGATTACTGGAAGTGACCTAACACTCATCAATGAGTGTAAAGACTATCTTAACAAAGTTTTTCTCATGAAGGATTTAGGAGAGTTGAAGTTCTTTCTTGGAATAGAGGTGGCAAGATCAAAGCAGGGTATCCACTTAAATCAAAGGAAATATGTGCTGGATTTACTTAAGGAAACTGGTATGATAGGATGTAAACCAGCTCATACACCAATGGAAGAAAACAGCAAAGCAGTGAGGCAGAAAATATATCAGAATGACTCTATCCTAGCAGATATCTTTGGATTTCAGAGACTAGTAGGAAAACTATTATATCTATGTATTACAAGACCTGATATTACTTATGCTGTGCAGGTTCTTAGTCAATTCATGCACAAGCCAAGGCAGATACATCTCGATGCAGCATACAGAGTCTTAAGATACTTAAAAGGGAGACCAGGACTCGGGTTGATCTTTTCTGCCAAGAGTGAGCTGAAGCTGAGTGCTTGCTGCGATGCAGATTGGGCTGCGTGTCCCAACACTAGGAGATCACTATCTGGTTTCCTGATAAAGCTGGGAGATTCAATTCTGTCATGGAAATCAAAGAAGCAAACCATTGTTGCTAAAAGTTCTGCAGAAGCAGAATATAGAGCACTAGCTCTAGTGACATCTGAAGTAACATGGTTGCTTGGTATCTTAAGTGATCTTAACATTAAGAATTTGTGTCCTGTGCAGATATGGTCCGACAGCAAATCTGCCCTACAGCTCGCAGCAAATCCAGTTTTCCATGAGAGGAGCAAACACATAGAGGTTGATTGTCACTTCATTAGAGATAAAATTGAAGATGGAACTATCCAAACTGCTTATATTCCATCATCAGATCAGCCTGGGGATTTACTGACAAAGCCACTAAGGAAAGAACAGTTTCTATATCTTCTTGACAAGTATGGTGTAATCGACTTATACGAACACCACACTTGAGCGGGAGTATTGAGAGTTTTAAGTCTAATCCTCTGTTCTTTCCCTCTGTTCTTTGCTATGTTCAGATCTTTTGTAAGATAGTCGTAGTAGTTGTTATGTTAGTAAAAGAGATGTAAACGGGCTAATAACTGAATGGGCCCAGAAAATATTGAGGCCCAATATAGGGATAGGTCAGTGCAGGTGTATTTATAGTCTTTGGCCTCTTTGTACTGTATCAATCGAATGTAACAATCGAACTCGATGGAATAGATCTTTAGCTTTCTTTGTCAATACAACAGCAACAAGAAACTCGAGATTCAATACAGAATTACAAAATTCTTCAACCGTAGCTAAAATACCAACTTGGATAATATATAGTAAGCTCAAGCGGGCAAATCTAAGTATTCCGAAGAGTTAGCAAGTTTCTGGATAGCTCTAAATCAGGGCCTAACCACCACCATATAGTAGCAGTAACATTTTATTCATAAAAGTTGATACTTTAATAAGTATTGAGCTGCCAATTTTGGGAGGAGATTCATGGCGAATCTCATCAAACGATGAAACTGTCATTACATTACATCTACTCCAAGAAACAACGTCTTCTGTGTTAGAATCGTCGACGAACTCGTCGTATGTCTTAATCAAGAACGGCGGTGGGTCAGTCTCGTGCAAACCCTGCATTGGACGTGGAGAGAGATTCATAAATGATGGCTATTATGACCGTTATGTTATTCATATCTACTACTATTTCTCGTTTGCAGATAATAATGTTGCTCGTTTTTATCGGAAATGTTCTTGAAATAAATAATATATTTGTGTACGATGGGAAAAAGTGAACTTTTTTGTTAAATTGAGGAGAAGAGGATAGTGATTCTTTGTTGGTGGGCAGAAAAAAGAGATGATGCTGACACGAGCTAGGCTACGCAGAAACACAAAAAGTACAGCTAATTTTACATAGATGATAGAATACAATTGCTCTATACTGCTTTTACTCAAACCTATTTATTATGTTTTCTACACTATTTTTTACTGTAACCCAAATACAGGGCCGTCTGAGAAAGCCCCGACCTGAAGCGAAACTTTAATTTCGGGCCCCTGATCAGTAATTTTTTTCCAAATATGATATGTAAATATAGGAAATTTTAAACCGTAAATGTAACTAAAATAAATACACAAAAAATTAATATTTTATAGTAGAGTGTTCGATGAAATACTTAAACTATTACATAAATACAACTCGCCTAGATGTTTTAGACGCAAAAACATTGATCGAATCTGCATAATCTAGTGGGGCGGATCCAATTTTTAATTGGGGGGCCGTAGATTTTTTTTTTTTGCTTTCCCGAGTTATTTTCACGTAATTGACTATGGTCTTCCTCCGCACATCGAAGATGAGCTTATTCATGTGAAGATATTTTTCTTGAACATATCTGCATTATTGACTGGTTCAATATAAATGATCAAGATACTATCAATGCACAATCAAAAGTTACTGGAAAAGATAAAAAAATTGCATATACTCAATCATACATATTAAAGAATATGTATATAAAAATAATTAAAAAGAAAAAATTAAGACGAAAAGAAAGAAAGTGACAAAATAACTAAAAACTAACTCAATAGGAATAAAAAACAAAAAGGAAAACAATTAAAAGAAGGGGTCTTTACACATAAATCTCCCCTCTATAAAAAACCTTGTAATTTGAGTACCCTGTCAGGATTTCTTATATGTAGGTACCTCGCAGAATAATTTTTTTTTGCATATAGGTACCCAATCCGCCGCAGGTACGCCATACAACACATTTGAGTACCCTATATCAACACATTTGGGTACCCTATATAATAGAAAATGGTACGCCGTATTAGCACATTTAGGTACGCCCTATTTAAAACATAGATACGCCGTACGAACACATTTAGGTACCCTATATCAACATGTTATGGTACACCATACACATACAGAAAGGTACGACATGGCTGAAGAAACTGGTAAAAATTAAATCGGGTACCTATCTACAAAATTTTCTGACATGAGTACCTATGTGTAAATTTTTTATTCAATTAGGTCATTATGTGTAGATGTCCGTTAAAGAATGATAATAATAAAAAGTAAAATGCATAAATTAAAAGAAGTGTTAAAACTTAACATAACTAAAAATAAAAGAAAGAAAAGAAAAGTAATAGAGAAAGCGACTAAACGAATAAAAGACAAAAATAGAAAAAGTCTCACGCGAACTTGATCCCAAGACCTTGGGAGTAGTGCTGTCAATATGGCCCGCGGGCCGGCCCGCCCCGCCCCGCCAAAAGGGCGGGTTGGGTTTTAATTTTCTTGGCCCGCCAGGGGGCAGGCCTCGGCGGGCCAGCCCGCGCGGGCGTGGGCTTTGGCGGGGCGGGGCAGGCTAGCCCGCGGGCCGGCCCGCCAAACTCTTAATATATATATGATATAAATATATATTATATAGATAATAAATATATAATTAATTAGGTAATGTAATTAATGATTCATTAATTATATATAATTAATACCATATTTATTATCAACGATATAATTAATAGCATACTTATCCATAATTTTTTAATAAATACCATAATTAATATAAAATTATTAGT